>JALIZF010000833.1:0-80593 GCA_029948255.1 Telmatactis stephensoni
TATGCTATTAATGTGTTCTCTACAAAACTGCCTTCATCGCTGGTCCATCTCTCTTGTTTTAGGGGATATAAGCTAAAGTATGAGGTCACGTGACCTGTCTTCCATATTATCTCTTCGTACAAGAGAGGTGGACCAGCGATGAAGGCAGTTTTATAAAGAGCACATTAGTAGGATACTAAAACAGCAAAAAAAATTCACCTCCTTTTTTCCCCATTGGCCCATTTTGAAAAATGTAATTTATGACGTCATATGTCACGTGACACGTCGATGGTCACAAAAAATACCTTAAAATGTTAAGTTCAATGAAATATCCCATAAGGCAAAATATGATCATGCTTGCTCATCATTAAAACTATTTAAGTTAATTTTTCTGTTGAAGCAAAATTCCTTGCCTTAACATACTTGAGTTAAAACGCTTCAAAACCAGAAAAAAGCATACAGGAAGATGAAAAAATAATATTTACTACATAACAAGGCGAAAAAAAATTTAATATTCCTTGCAGGATTTGAACCCGCACTTACATATGTTTAGCTTTAAGTGCTTTTTACGCGCTGCTCTAAATGATTGCCTGGCGAAAAAAAAATGCAGTTAGCTGGAGCAGAACCGGCCTTATCTGCTCAAACTAACCGGATGAATGCATAGAACACTTGCCTTAGTCAATAGACCAGTGAGGGAGGCAAGAAACCCGGCCCCTGGACCATTACGGGCAGCGCCTTAGACAACTGTGCTATGTATACACCTGAGTGAAATTTGCGTTTGTTTTAGTGTTTTAAACTCAGCTCGATTCTAATGCTAATTTAAGCTTGTCAAATCCCTTGGGGACGTCTGGTTGAAGCTTTCCGAATTCAATGAATACGGAAAGTAATCGGGCTAGGTCATTTTTTTATAGCCCTGGTTGTCGGATTTTCGATTTTTCTTAACTGCGGTTCGGATTTAGCTCAATTCTCAAGTATGTTAAGGCCTGGGTCTGAACTGGGTCATGGAACCGTATTTGAAAACGATCACCTTTAATTTCATTATCCATCACGGTTCTTGGCTATAGTTTTGCTATTGGCCATAGGGTTATATTAGATATTTGAGATATCTTAGTATCAAAATTTCTGACATCAAGTGGTCACGTGACCTGGAGCTATGAAATTTCGGGTTTTTTTTAAACGAGCAATATAAAATGCCTTTACGTCTAAATAAATTTTTTGTTACAGCTAGTGTTAAGGACAACTAACGAAAAAAGATAGCGTTCGGGGAAAGTTGTCCCATAATTTTAGTTATGAAGAAAGACAAGAAAAAGTGGTCACGTGACCTGTTTTCGTAAATATCTCTCCCAAGACAAATTAAGGACAAGTTTTCCAAGCAAAAATTGTTAGATTTTAATGCCTTAAGCTTTTTAAACGCAAAATTGGTTGCATTAATTTGCTTTCAACCTCATTTTGAACTAAATATTCCAAATTGACAGGCACGTGATAAATCACGTGATCAATTTTTCCACAAAGTCAGATGTAAGGTCTGATGGTCCGATGATTTTCAACCTATATGTGGCAGATCTACAAGATAACATTGGTCCTCAAGCAACTTGTTTTCAATATGCCGATGATACTACTATCTATAAGCACTGTAAGTACGCTGACCTACAACACTGTGAAACGGAGATGAATACTACCTTAAGTCGACTTACAGAATGGTCCAGTGATTCCAACTTAGCTCTCAATGCAACCAAAACAAAATGTATGGTTCTATCCACTCAACAGCTGTCTGCATGTCATTCTATATCCTCACATCAAACTAGCCTAATGGTGGATGGAAAGCCGTTGGAACGCATTCAAACTACAAAATTGCTTGGTTTGCAAATTAATGAAAACCTTACGTGGAATGACCACATCAAATATTTGTCATGCACCTGCTACAGCACCCTGGCCACTCTTAAGAAGATAAAGAACTTTACTCCCTTTCACCTGAGAAAGCAATTGGCTGAGCAGCTTATTTTGTCAAAAATGGACTATGGTTATCTGGTCTTCAATCCTTTACCTGACTATCTTTTAAAAAGGTTGGAGAAAATTCAATTCTCATCAGCCAGCTTCGTAACTGGAAAGTACGTGAACTCCATTGAAACAATATTAAAGCTTGGTTGGCTTCCAATGCGTGAACGCAGAGACTTCAACCTATTGAAAGTTACGCATAAAGCTATCTACTCAAAGCATTGGCCGAATCACGTTTCAATTGAAGTTTACAAGCCATCTCGAACCTTGCGTTCAAGTACCACTTTGAATTTGGTCAGACCTGGAGAAAAGGGAAGCTTCCAAGACATTTCATCAGAACTTTTCAATACATTACCTAATAATATTAAAGTTATATCAAACCCTAATTTATTTAGCTCTAAAGTGAAAACCTTTTTAAAACAGCGTTTCACAGTAAATAAGTAATAATTTTGAAGCTATAAGTTAATAAGTAATATTGAAGTTATAAGTCAAATGAAGTAATATCAAAGTTTACTAAACTTTAATTATTTTGTTCCGAATAGAATTTACATATGTACACAAATTTATTTCATTTATTTCATATAGTTTTCTTTTATTGTCTTTTATATATTAGTTAATTGTAGGTTTCAATAGAAGAAGAGCCACCTAGTGGAATTTATTGAATAAAGCCATTATTATTATTATTATTATTATTATTATGTAAGGAGATTGGCAATGATGAAAGCAAATATTTGGAGAAATTTCATTGATTTCAGACGAAGGTGGAATTCTCGAGTCGGGAAATGAATTTTCCTTGAATCCCATAGCGGGCACGAAAAATTAAACAAAGACGATTTTGGGACAATTTTGTTAAGCGCGCGGCAAGCCATTCAACAGCAAGTACCCCAAAATAGCCAGCAAATGAGAATGATGGTGGAACCACCCCAAAATGCACTCTATTTTACTGTTATTGTACAAGAGAATCATCTCAGAATGAACTTCGAGGATTTTCTACATTCGCAGCACAAGACTAGTTTGTCAGAAAAGTTCAGCTGTAGCGTAGCGTCTCACCGTTTGAAAAACATTTTTCATCTGTAAACGTAAGTTTTATGCAATTTTCACATTTTTATCGATCTTTTGATATGTAGGTATTAAGAAAGAGCAGTTTTTGTATCGTATAAATGTTTTGGCATTGCTTTGAAGGCTTTTCTTTCGGAGTTTTCTAGTTTGCAGTCATCGGTTGAACACATTTATGAAATCAGTCATGGATTGAAGTTTTGACTTGCGCGGACTTGCATCTTCGTTTGAACACCAACTTGCATCAACTTGCGTCTACTTGCATCAACTTGCGAGGACTTGCGACAGCAGTTTGAACGTGCTTAAATATCCGGCATCGCAAGTTGATTTAAGTTTTGGCTCGTTTGACTGTCTTAAAAACCCTTAGATGGAACAGAACAGGCAGAAGACGTTTCTGGGGTTTCCAAGACTGAAGGTTTACTGTTCACTGATTGATGTTAATTACACTCTAATTGATAGTTAATTATAAAAGTGTGACCAGTGACCAGAAACCGTGGACAGCTGTTTCGGCCTTGTTGGGCCTCATCAGCACGGTGAACTGGATGCTGGTCAAAGTTCCCACTAGAAAAATGAATATGGTGCTGGACGTCACCCAGCCATGTGGGATGTTGGTTCACACAGCTCGAAATACTACGAGCATGCTCAGTGAATAGTTAATTACCTATTGTATTGATGACATCATAGATTGTCTAATCATCTAAACAGGAAACCCAATATATTTATGACACCCTGCCGGGCAGCCAAAAAGTGTCGCCTCTCACCGCTGTGGTCTGGTTTCGATCTTACTTACCAAAGATTAGAAAAATTTCCAAAATCGAGTTTTGTATCCTTTTTGATTATACCTTGAAAGAAAATGCTCGTAAAGTCGCGATTTATGCTTTTTGAACCATGCGCAATAGGCGTGCGCGGTGCAAAACAGAGGAATTACCTTAATTGGAAAGTTGTTTTATCTTTTAGCCACTGGGCCTTAATGGAGTGATTGGTATTTCAGTAGATCCTAACGAAAAAGTCACATGAATAAGTGATCGAGACAAAAAAGCGTTTTTTTCACGGTTTTAAAAACTAATATCGAGGTGCTCTTTCATTTTTTGAAGTTCAATTTGATGGTGCTGCTTGATTTAGGGGAGATTATTGGCCTATTCATGGTCAGAATTTACATGCGTCACACGTCACTTTAGCACTTCACAAAATACGTCATTTTCACCCTGAATCGAAGATCGCAGAATTCATCTTGGTAACTGTCATGTTGTTGTCCAGCTTCGATTCGTGAATTGAATTAAAATAAAGAAACAAATTCTTGCAAGCTTATATAGTTATAGATATAGTTCTTGCTATATAAAAATAAAAAACAGCTTCTCAAGTATGTTAAGGCAAGGACTTTTGATACAAACGATAAAAAGTTATTTTTTGCCTTAACTAGCTTTATTGACAAGCAAGCATGATCATATTTTGCATTATGGGATATTTCATTGAACTTAACATTTTAGGGTATGTTTTATGATTATCGAGGTGTCACGTGACCTATGACGTCACAAATTACCTTTTTCAAAATGGGCCAATGGGGAAAAGAGGAAGCGAAACACTTTTTGCTGTTTTAGTATGCTATTAATGTGTTCTCTACAAAACTGCCTTCATCGCTGGTCCATCTCTCTTGTTTTAGGGGATATAAGCTAAAGTATGAGGTCACGTGACCTGTCTTCCATATTATCTCTTCGTACAAGAGAGGTGGACCAGCGATGAAGGCAGTTTTATAAAGAGCACATTAGTAGGATACTAAAACAGCAAAAAAAATTCACCTCCTTTTTTCCCCATTGGCCCATTTTGAAAAATGTAATTTATGACGTCATATGTCACGTGACACGTCGATGGTCACAAAAAATACCTTAAAATGTTAAGTTCAATGAAATATCCCATAAGGCAAAATATGATCATGCTTGCTCATCATTAAGAACAATAATTTCTAACAGTCAAGCATATGGGGAAATGAAAATTTTCACTTCACCCTTATCTTTTGTATACAGATAGGCTATCTATGGGGAAGTAATAAAACAGCCCTGAAAAAGTTGGGAAATCCTCTGTTGCCATGGCAACGGCAAACTTTCCAAGTGACCACGCATATGGTATTTTGAGACAAAAAAAACAATTAAAATTGTCGAAATTCAATGCAATTTTTCCCCTAGTTCCTCTCAACTATTTTTTATCTAAACGCTACCATAAATTAATCAATGTCTCTACTTTACATTCGTACTAATATTGTCTTCTTTGAATTTTTATATATTGAGATAACTGACAATCAATTACTGCATATATGAGACTTTTTATGATCAGTAAATATGACCCAACTTCGTTGGCATATTTCTTCGAAAGTACGCAAGCTGCAAACTTGGCATTACATATGCACATTATCTAGTCCTTGTAGTTACAGAATCTTGTAAAATCTCTGCGGGGTGGGACATACTTTTTGGGCTACATACCGAATAAAACCAAGAAAAATTCAAAAATGCTAAATTTGCATGTTCTTCAAGGTCATCGTATACCGAAATGGCAGCATATAACATGACAATGACATATTCCAGGTAATGATGAAAATATTGTCGTTTGATTTCCGAGAAAGAAACAGAGATTTTATTTGAGAAAAAGCTGGCAAAAATTATTTTGTAATGCATGTACCTTGCGATTCGACGTTTTAATAGTGAATGTCCAGAAGGTGTTTGGCCTCTTGATCTCGAAATATCCCATCCAAATCAAGTCCAAATCCAAGTTTATAAGTAGAAGAATGTATAATCCTTGGTAACAGTGAGGTGTTAGTTCTACCGGAGCCGACGGATGCACTCAAAGAGGTAAACAACTTCGTTATCTTCCAGATCTTGGTAAGTCGGCCATTACCTTTGTTACACATGGGTTGAAAAAGTTATTTCTCCATAGTTCAAGCGTATAAGGAAGCAGCCACTCTACAAGATACTGTTTGGCTCAAAATGTACTTAAGAAATAGAAGATTTATATTTTTGGGGCATTTTTTGTGCGAAAAGCTGACATATTTATGTCCTTGCACAGAAAATCTTTGTTTGTACAACCGCTGACCGGAAGTAAATGTTAGTCCTGCGACGGGGGCGGGAAAGTGTATACGACTTGTTCATTCCAGGTCTAATACTTTAGTATGGAAAGCTGTTCGTTTGGTGTTTCAACTCCTCATCTCTGTACAAGTGATAAAATCGAGCTTCTAAAATGTGACAGAGACATATCTAGACATTTACAAACGTATCAGCTCAGTAAGTGTCGAGAAGTTCGAGATGAAATTGATTTGATTTTGTGTCGAGCAGGTGAGTTATACTAGTTATCAGAATATTTACAATTAATAGTTCTAAAGTTGGTTGGAAAAATGTATATTGAAAATTCGTTGCATAGTATTATAATTAAAGGAAAAGATAAAAGGATTTTAGAATGTTAAAAAATATTCCAATGAAAGGCGGTTACAGCAGAAAACCGGCAAAGATCAAGATTAACCGAAACACCTAGTACATTGCAACATCTAAAAGCGCCGGCTCGCGAGGAATGCTATAAAGGAGGAACAGTTAAGGTGGCAATAGAAACAAAAATCAGATTGTCCAATGTTTTAATATGATGGGTTCAATACTGTTTTTAGGTTATTTTGATGTCTCTCACGATGAAACAAGCACATTTATTATATGCAAATATCATCGGGATAGTTTGGGAATTTACTGGAGAGGCCGCCGCAAATTATGCCAAGTACCAGATGAGGTGGCTCATCATAAGAGCAACAAGGCAAAAGGTGACCGTGCGGTAACAAAGGGTCTTTCGAAATATATTCAAGAAATAACTAGAAAGCTGATTCCGTTGGGCTCAGGTACAATAGTAGAATTGACGTACTGGATAATTATTACTTGATATGTGCGCGGCTTATTTTTAACTTGTTGTTGTTTGTTTGTTTGTTTGTTTGTTTGTTTGTTTGTTTGTTTGTATTAGGAGGCACGTAAACCATACGGAATGCGAGGGCTACACCTAGCCGTGTGTCAAACGCTCCAATGATAATGCGTTTTACATTGTTGGTTTCTTTGCAGCAATATGCAGAGATTGTAGAGGATCACTTTCTTATAGGATTGCTTCACAAGAATTAGAGGTATAACAATCTTGTTAACGCCCCTTAAATGAATTAAGACGGTTTTATTCATATTATTATTATTTTCTTTTTCCAATTAGATTCCAAGTGAGCAGATAAATGCAAGAGCTAGTAAAGTTTCCTGTGCAAACAAGCTTCGTATGATAAGTACGCAGGTACAAACTCCTAAGCGAGTGGATTTATCCTGGAAAAACGACTGTAGAGATGTATTGGACGACAGCGAAGAAGAAGAAAATAACAAGAACAAGTTGGAACAGGAACGGCTGCAAGCAGTGAACGAAGTTCTGGCTTTTGGGGGACACGAACCACTCACTCGAACTTTACAAATTCCATGGAAGGATATTACTCCAAAAACACAACGTTTCTACACGTCTAAAACTGCAGAGATAGTTGAAACTGTACTTGAAATCGTGGCCCCATGCGATGCTGGATCACTGTGGAACGCTTTGAAGGAATGTCAAACAATAAAGGATAGATATGAAGCGCAAAGTTGTAAAGATTCATCACTGCGGGCGTTGGTAGAGACTTATAAACAGACATCACACTCCAGCACTCGTACTCAACTATTGAGCGTCTTAGCAAATAAGCTTTCTTTCCGAGAAGTAGATGATCTCATACCTGGTATCTCTAGATATAGATTCACAGAAGCACGGCGACATGGGTTACAATATGGAATACACTGTAAATTTTAGAGAGTTGTTTTTACTCTTACGGTAGAGTAAAAAGTACTCTGCCAAGGAGAGTAATTTGAAAGGAGTAAAAGTGACTCCAAAGAAGGAGTAAAATCTACTCCTCTGAACAGGAACTAGAGTTGTTTTTACTCCAGTTCTGGAGTTGTGAAAAGTGGAGTAAAATCAACTCCATTTAGAGTGGAGTAGTTGGAGGAAACAGGGGAGTTAAAATAACTCTACTTTGATTTTAGCCAATGAAAACACCGGAAAAACAATGAAATTGAATTTTCACCAATCAGCACGCAACGTTTCATCTAGCGCCAAAGCTAAGTTAGACAATTAGAGCAGTTTTGAGAAACAAAATGGTGGACAGAGGTGTTGAACAAAATCACTCTATAAGGTACTTCCTAATAATTTCTTATCTTTCATCTGATATCTCAGACTGCCAAAAAAATTCTATGATTGCTTTGGTATAATTTTTTAGACGATTGAGATCTTTTTTGTTGGATTTTTGCTCTTTGAAGTTATCGTATTGACAAGCCCTTCGTAAGCTTTCACATTAAGTGTTCTGGGACAACTTTGTCAATTAAAAACTCGCTCTTTAGAGTAGAATATATAGTAAATAAATTATGTTTTGTTAAAGGTTTTGTGTTTTTTCTTTGTTACAACTGTTTTTAGGAAGAAAAACGACTCTTTATAGGTTGTGATTCAAAGTTTTCTTTTGAATCAGGCTTTGACACTGCAGAATTGGTGAGTTAACTCAACTTCGCTTTCATAAAAACTAAACAATGTCATCTATCTTCTTGACACTTAATGTATGAAACAAAAACGAAAATTTCAACCTAGAATTCATGATCATCATAAAAATTTCTTTATTTTTAAAGATTGATTTGTTTTCCGTTTAGTATTTGCCGTTGGGTTTGTCATGGCGTGCGTTCGCGTGATTGTTATTTCCATCAGTTGGAGAAAAATCCAGAAAAAGTCAGGCTTATCGATCTTTTGATTCTGATATCTAAAATTGTTCTAGATTAGACAATTTTCCTTGACCTTTTCTATCTTTTTTTCACGCAAGGGAATTCAAGTAAAGACTTTTTTAGTCTTTTGTAGAATGGGGACTTTCTATTTCAGTTTCTTTGTGTAAGAAAGCTTTTTGTTGTTTTTGAAAATGAAATTTATATTAATCGATCAATCCCCGACTCCAAATTCCGGGTAATTTTGTCACAAAACCTGGCCTATTTAACTACAAATTGAGAGAAGTTCTTATCATCCTATAATATGGGTACTGAGTTGATTTTACTCGAAATGCAGAGTAATAACCACCCCGAAAGAGTCAATTTTACTCCAAATGCAGAGTACTTTTTTTACTCCTCACATGGAGTTATTTTAACTCCCTCCACAGTGGAGTAATTTTAACTCCGAAATCGGGGGCATTCTGTCACCGTTTTGCTACTCGATTTTCGGAGTAAAAACTACTCTTTAAAATTTACAGTGTAGGTGCTGAAGTTCCTAAACCCCATAAGGCAATAAGAGAAAAAGTTGATCCTGCGCGACTAGAACATTTCATTGAGTTTATTACAAGTCAACATGCCATCCAAGATCTCCCGTTTGGTAGAAGACAACTTAAACTGTTAACTGGAGAACGACTAGACATCCCAAATGTTATCAGGCTGCTCATACCGTCTCGACTGGTAAATCAATACATTCAGTATTGCCAAGAGCAAGAATTCTCTCCACTGGCAAAGAGTACTCTTATGAAAGTTCTTTCTGAGAGCTGTGTAGCTTCAGTGAGGAAATGCATGCAAGGACTTGACAACTATTTAGCAGAGGGATCGCGATCCTTTGATGACTTGAAATTGGTGGTTGAGAAGTTGGAAGAATCAGGACTTGATAGAAAAAAAGCAGTTAGTTATAAGGAATCTCTATTAGAGGGTAAAGCATATCTCAAGGGAGACTACAAGGTAAGAGAACTGCACTTAGCATTGCCAGAAAATTGTCCAAGATATATGCATTTACATATATATACCTATTTGCATAAACATTGGCCCTTCACTGAAAACATAGAAGTTGAGAGCGAAATGAGCACTGGGTAATTTTTTGATTAGATGATTTTAAAGAAGGGCGTTTACACGGACGTTTCAAACAGAGATTGAGACTAAGCGTTTGTTGTTTTAATTATGACTAGTGTAACATTTCGGTCTCAGTTTCTGGATTCGATTATTTTGAAAGAGTCGATGTTTGTGCACATAGGTATATACATGCACAATTTGTACCACCGTTGCTCTTATTTGTTATCAATTTCACATTCCTAGGTTCATGTATCAAGAGAGTCTTCGATTCCAGACCACTGCAGTACCTTCGCTTTAAGTGATGGTCGAAATCCACGTTACAAAACAGCATGTAACCATAAGCATGACCAAAGCTGTGATAGATGCTCTTCTGTAGACAAGGTAATATATGTCAACCTAATGGACAGGTTCTTATATTATGTTGATGTTATTTTATTGAAATTATAAATTTGGCACATGCAATAATAATCACACTACTGATTGTACGTTAGGTTCTAGAAAGCATTCAAAGTGATGCAAACACACTGAAGTACGCTTGTGAAGATGACAGAGACGAGGTACTTTTCCTTATAAAGAAAGCAAAAGAAAGTATATATGCATGGAAAGCACATCAGCTTCGCAGTATTAACCAAGACCTTGCTCGTCTAGACATCATAGATGCTTTGGATTCTAACAGCGTACTAATTGTACAAGATTTTGCGATGAAGTATATGCCATCTCAGTACAGGGAAGCTCAGAGCGATTTTTTGGAAAACGTGGAATATCATGGCATGTGTCTGTATGCCACCGAAAAGTTAATGGGAATCTCCAGACGAAAACGTTTATTCACATTCTAAAATCTGGTCTTCAGGATAGCTACACGGTCGTCTTGATCATGGATCACGTTTTACATTCCTTAAAAAAGAAGCACCCAGAAATCACAGTTGCATACTTTCGCCAGGATAATGCTGGCTGTTACCATTCAACATTAACAATTCTGTCTGCAAACACCATTTCCAAGCGTAGCAATATCCACATAAGTCGGATAGATTTCAGTGATCCCCAAGGTGGAAAGGGCTCCTGCGACAGAAAGGCTGCCCAGGTGAAAGCCCATGTCAAAAGCTATGTTAACGAGGGCAACTCTGTTACCAACCCAACTGAGCTAAAGAAAGCCATTGAATCCAGGGGTGGAATCGCAGGGGTCAACGCAACAGTTGTACAAGTAGTCAACAACAGCTCAACTGATAATTATTCCCGGATAGACGGTATTAGTACACTTTGAGAAGGATAGCATTTTATGAGAAGGATAGCATTTTATTCCAACTCAACCGCTACGTTCAACCCGAGCTTTGATCTGCTCGTTCGCTGTGGTGACGTTCACCCGATGCCAGGACCACAGAACACAACTAACAAGCCTCATTCTAAGTTATCTTTTATGCTATTGAATGCCCGCAGCCTTGTCAATAAGCTTGTAGATTTCCAAGTTTCAATTTACTCTAACAGCGTGGATATTGTCATCGTCACTGAGACCTGGCTTACGTCCGCCATTTTGGATCATGAAATTCTACCAAGTTGCTACAGCGTTTATCGTCGAGACAGAGAAGATAGAAGAGGTGGAGGGGTTCTTATAGCTATAAAAAGCGACATATCTTCTGTTCGTCGCACTGATCTTGAGACCAACTGCGAGAATGTGGTAGTGGAAGTCAACCCGTCCAGGGGCAACAAGTTTCTTGTTTGTGGGTTTTATCGTCCCCCGTCTACAAAAGGCGAATATTTGTTGGAATTACAGAGCTTTCTGGCAAATGCTGAACAAGACTCAACTCCCCTTTACCTCTGTGGTGATTTTAATTTTCCTGATATCAACTGGGATTTTCAAGTAGCTCCAGGTTCTGATAATCTTCCTAATATGTTTTGTGACATTATCAACGATTCATTGCTAACACAAATGAACCATGCTCCGACAAGAATTACTGATAATACCAGGAATATTCTCGATCTTGTATTTACTAACCAACCTGAGCGCATATGTGGTCTAACGACCTTCGATTGCCAGCTAGCCACAGATCACCTTGGCGTCCAGTTCTACATCAAGACCTTAACCAAGAGGGAACGTGTTTCACGTTACGTCTATGACTTCAAGAAAGCGGACTTTGAGGGACTTAGACGATCGCTTTCAATTACGCAACTGGATATGGGATATGATGAAAATGACATCGATCAAAGCTGGGAAAGTTGGCGCGATTTATTCTTAAGTGCTGTTGAATCATTTATCCCAAAGATTAGGCTCAAGGATGCTAAATCTCCCAAATGGATTGACAGTGAAATTATCAAGTTATCGAAGCAAAAGGACCGTTTATGGAGGAGAGCTAAACAGTCCAATTCCACAACACTCTGGGATAGCTACAGAAGAATACGTAAACAAATAAAAACTGCTACCAAGCGAAAATATCACGACTTCCTGATGAATATGCAGTCCGATCTCAAAGATAACCCAAAAAATTTCTGGTCCTTCTATGGGGCAAAAACAAAATCGGCAAGGATTCCTAAAGTGGTCTGTTTTGGTAATCAGAAGGCTTCTACACCTGTAGCGAAGGCCAACTTATTCAATCGTTTCTTTGCCTCTGTGTTTCAGAAGACCAATCTGCATATGGCAACAAATACGCATACAGCAACGGACAATGAACTACACCTAATTCAAGCAAGCGTCGAGGAGGTGACAAAAACATTAAAAGCTATTAATCCATCGAAAGCTTGTGGTCCGGACCAAATCCCAGGGAGACTTTTAAAGGAATGTGCTTCTGAGATTGCACCTTCACTCGCGCGTTTAATTAACTTATCCTTGCGTGTTGGCCGTGTCCCAAAGGAATGGAAACGTGCAAACATTGTTCCTGTATTCAAAAAAGGTAACAAGGAGGACGTAATCAACTACAGACCAATCTCTTTATTAAGTCTTGTTTCCAAGATTGCTGAACGTTGTGTATTTGATCAATTCTTTGCATTCATCGCTGGTAATATTTATCCACTGCAGCATGGCTTTGTTAAGGGACGTTCAACTATTACCCAGCTTTTGGACACTGTGCATCGAATAACCAAAGCAATTGACCAGGGTGTTCAAACTGACGTCGCTTTTTTAGATTTTTCAAAGGCGTTTGACTCTGTTTCGCATCCCCACTTAGTCAGTAAATTAGATCAATGTGGAATTAAAGGCCCTCTTCTACAGTGGTTTTCCAGCTATCTGGACAACAGGGTGCAGCGTGTGGTAATTGATGGCAAAAGTTCAGAGTGGTTACCAGTCACCTCAGGGGTCCCACAGGGCTCCCTGCTTGGCCCTGCCATGTTTGTATTATTCATAAACGATATGCCTTGTTCTGTGTCCGAAAGTAGCACATTGGCTTTATTTGCTGACGATGCCAAGTGTTTCCGCACTATAAGGTCTGCCAGTGACTGTGCGCTATTTCAAACTGATATTGATAACCTGGTCGAATGGAGTGATGCCTGGAAGATGGACTTTAACACGGATAAATGCTCACTTTGCACTGTAACAAGGAAGCGCACTCCAATAATTTATGACTACAGCATGAGAGGTGCGACACTGAAGAGAGTGGAAGTTCAGCGTGACCTTGGCGTTCTCATCACATGTGACGCTCGTTTCAATGAGCATATTTACGCCCAGGTGAATAAAGCTAACAAGATGCTAGGGTTCATTCGTCGTACAATCAGCAGTAGGAACGATCAGTTTCTGCCAACATTTAGATCACTCTACGTGGCCCTTGTGCGTTCTCATCTGGAGTATGCCTCTGAGATCTGGAGCCCGAAGTCTGTCACCTTAATAAAGCTAATTGAGGGTGTCCAACGACGTGCTACGCGGCTTCTCCTGCCCAACCTAACGTACAGCGAGCGCCTTCAGCAACTCAATCTTCTTCCATTGGTGTACCGAAGAGAAGTTAAAGATATAACAACATTTTACAAACTGAAGTGTGGACACTATAATTTTTCAATGGATAGATATTTTGAATTTTGCTCAGACAAAAGATTAAGGTCGTACTCTAGTAACAAGTTAAAGATTAATTCAGTCAGAACCGAATTATTTAAAGGCACTTTTTTCAATAGATTACCATATTTATGGAACAACTTGCCTGATAAACTTAGGACTTCTAATCTTAGCTTATCATTATTTAAGAGACAATGCATTGAATTTTATAAAACTAAAAACTTTGATCCTGACCGCCCACATGTCACTTGGACGCAGTGATCTGATAATGATGATTTAATTCTGATAGGCTACATTATTTTGTAATGACAATTAGTAATAATCTGCTACCGACGAGTTTTCACTTCATATGGGCGGTGTGGGGTGTTTTCGCTTGCTTGGGCGGTGTGGGATATATTATGACAATGTTTATTGTCATGATGTATCCTACATTGCTTGTGGCGCGTGGGGGTGTCCTGTATTGCTTATGTGGAGTGAAAACTTGTTGGTAGCAGATAGATATATTAATATAGGATATATCGATGAATATGACGACGAATATGATAGGATAGATGACTAAATTTTAACGTTCTTTTGTTGCTGTTTTTTGTTTAAGTGTTTGTACATTTTTTGGGTGGACTAGCTCGAATGGATCATATGTTCCCTTCTAGTCCTTCCCCACTGCATATTTTTCTTAGTATTGAATAGTTTTTTCGTTGTATTTATTTAATTTCTGATTAGTTTTCTTATATATGTATGTACATTTTCCATTATGTTAAAATGCAGTGTAAATGGATTAAATTAAAAAAAATTAAAAATTAAAATTAAAAACTTAATAATTTCGTCTACAGCGAAAACGGTTTCACAGCATACAAAGCTTATAAAATCGGAGAAGGTACAATCTTTGAATGGAGTGCTTTTGAATCAGGTACGATAGATTATACTGATAGCTTTATAGACTTTATACCGCAAAATGAAGATGGCATCGATCATTAAAACGGGTCTGAAAAGTGCACGACAAACAATTCCAGATGGCAGGATAAAAACATACACTGAATATATGAGTCAATGATATAGCATTTGATAGTGTATTTATAAATATATTGCATTCTGTTGTTCAACAGTGCCAGAAGTAAATGATTACTCTTGGTTTGACCAGGAAGCAGAATCAGATGATTTTGTTCCAGTATTTCAAAGACAACAAAAAAAGTCTCCTATTGCAGCACCGCCCAGCGATGGTAGCGACACCAGCGGGGATGAAACCAGTGACGTACATTCATCAGATAGTAGCGACATGAGGAGTCCAAGCGCTAGCGGCAAAATATTTCCTTGTCCAGAGGGGGGCTGCACCAAAGTGTTCATCAGATATTCAGCTTTGGAAAGACACTGTGAATATGGAATTCACAAACGAAGTGTGGAAAAAATGACCCTGCAGGACAAAGCGAAACTGACCTATGCCCACTACTTATACGACCGTCAATCAGCCCATCCAAGCCTGCATGAGGTCAACGTCTTTCAGCCAACTGACGGAGCTTCACTAGAATCTGGATGGGCTTTAAAATCGAGCTCACAAAAATCGAGGTTCACTGACAAGCAAAAATCATTCCTTGATATGAAGTTTATAGAGGGGGAGCAGTTTGGGAAAAAGCTAACAGGAGAAGAGGTAGCAAAAGAGATGCGCAGAGTACGTGATGCGCATAACAATCGCTTGTTCACTTTAGATGAATTTTTGACACCTCAGCAAATATCTTCCTACTTTTCGCGTTTTGCAGCCAAGAAAAAGCAAATAACATCTGCAGAATACGATGCAGTCATGAAAGCCGACGGCTATATTAAAGCAGTAGTAGATGAAATTGCCAATACATTGGATTTTGTACCTCACCCGATGATGTTCAGAGATATCAACTTGTGTAACATGGCAAACAAGGATGTTACTAAGCTACGAATGGCAACTTTGAAGGGTATTTGCCAAGAGTATGGGGTTTCCTGTGTCAGGGCGAAAGAAAGCTCCTTACGTGGAAGGCGTTTTAAAGATCAAAGGCAACCTGTAGCTGCAGACAGTGATTACAATTAGTACAATTAATTAATGTGGATAACCCGTTTGATATGGTAGTCTGCATAGCCTGGCTCTTTTGGGGAGGAAGGAAGGAGGAGGGGAAGAAAAGGGAAGAGGCCCCTCCTCTCCTTCTCTTCCCCTCCCCTCCCCTCCCCCTCCATCTTCGCAGGCTATTGGGAGTGGGGTAAATATAGCACAATTATGTTGGGGAGAAGTGGCCAAGTGTAACAGTCTAATAATGGGTTTTGTTTTTTCAACCCTTCCCAAGGTATACATTTATCCAGCAACAGTCGTAGTAGCAACTTACAGCAGCAGCCAAACCAGCAACGTATAACTTCACACTGAAACGCACACAAGAAAAAGCAAAATCTACTGCCAAATAATTCTTAGTGCTAGCAAAAATAATTTTGACAATCAGCGTTTTTGCAACTTAAAGTGAACCAAAGTAAATGTAGCGAAAGGAATCATAGTGCAAAAAGAAGAGAGAAAAGTAAAAGAAGAAAGGAAATAGAAGGAGATAAATAGGATAACAGAGAGAAAAGAAAAAAGAGAAAAGTAAAGTAAAGTAAAGTAAAGAGGGAAAAGAAAAGAAAAAGGACAAACAGAAGGAAAAGAAAACCCGTAAACGAAGGAAACCGAAAAACTGAAATTTACATAAACTTCGCATTTACTTCCGGTCAGCGGTTATACAAACAGAGATTTTCTGTATAAAGGACATAAATATGTCAGCTTTTCGCACAAAAGATTGCCTCCAAAAATATAAATCTTCTATTTCTTAAGTACATTTTGAGCCAAACAGTATCTAGTAGAGTGGCTGCTTCCTTATACGCTTGAACTATGGAGAAATAACTTCTTCAACCCATGTGTAACAAAGGTAATGGCCGACCTACCAAGATCTGGAAGATAACTGAAGTTGTTTACTTCTTTGAGTGCATCCGTCGGCTCCAGTAGAAACTAACACCTCACTGTTGCCAAGGATTATACGTTCTTCTACTTATAAACTTGGATTTGGACTTGATTTGGATGGGATATTTCGAGATCAAGAGGCCAAACACCTTCTGGACATTCACTATTAAAACGTCGAATTGCAAGGTACGTGCATTACAAAATAATTTTTGCCAGCCTTTTCTCAAATAAAACCTCTGTTTCTTTCTCGGAAATCAAACTGACAATATTTTCATCATTACCTGGAATATGTCATTGCCATGTTATATGCTGCCATCTCGGTATACGATGACCTTGAAGAACATGCAAATTTAGCATTTGAATTTTCTTGGTTTTATTCGGTATGTAGCCCAAAAAGTATGTCCCACCCCGCAGAGATTTTACAAGATTCTGTAACTACAAGGACTAGATAATGTGCATATGTAATGCCAAGTTTGCAGCTTGCGTACTTTTCGAAGAAACATGCCAACGAAGTTGGGTCATATTTACTGATCATAAAAAAGTCTCATATATGCAGTAATTGATTGTCAGTTATCTCAATATATAAAAATTCAAAGTAGACAAATATTAGTACGAATTTAAAGTAGAGACATTAATTAATTTATGGTAGCATTTATATAAAAAATAGTTGAGAGGAAACTAGGGGAAAATTGCATTGAATTTCGACAATTTTAATTGGATTTTTTGTCTCAAAATACCATATGCGTGGTCACTTGGAAAGTTTGCCGTTGCCATGGCAACAGAGGATTTCCCAACTTTTTCAGGGCTGTTTTATTACTTCCCCATAGATAGCCTATCAGTATACAAAAGATAAGGGTGAAGTGAAAATTTTCATTTCCCCATATGCTTGACTGTTAGAAATTATTGTTCTTAAGCCTCTTGAATCGTCGGTGTTCAAACTAGCTACTACTTGCTCCTTTTTTGTGAGTAAACTGCTGATGTCAAGCGAGTTACCAAAAACTTAGAACCAAGCCAAAGTCAAGCGTTTCACCAAAGACTCTGAAGCTGTCTAAAGCATTCAGGCTCTTTCAGTACTGCTCTCTAGCTGCTCTATTTCTAGCTGGTGATATATATCAAAACTGCTGAAAAACGGTCGAGTTGACCGACATGTGAAAGTATTTAAAAAGCTTTCTTTTTTTCTCCACCAATACCGTATTTGTTTTCATAAAGGACAGTTTGTTTGAAGTCCCTTTTGCTGTGACTTTGAAGTCATTGAGGCCAAAAACGAAATTCACTCAAATTTTACTCATCGAACATGATTTGTTTTACTTAAAATGATTTCTTTTTACTTCTTTTCTTGAATATTGTTTAGTTATTTTAGCTAGTTTAGGCGGCCTAGCAGTCGATTTTTCACTTATATGGAATTAAGTGATCGTGTGTACTGAACCATCAATTCAACTTAGCATGCCAATTTTATCAAAATTGCCGAAATTTCTTAGGATGTATTCAGTATTAACAAATAACAGCATGTTTTGTAGGTGATGTTTACTCGTGGTATTTATCCCAAATATCACTACAAACCATGCTATTACCTATATACAAACAATACACTTGACATATACGAAAATACGTTTAATACTAGACATGTTTCGGCATAACCCATGCCATCTTCAGTAGATAAAGATTAGAAATACAATAAACTTCTATATATATGCGTTAAGTAACCTAATCAGGGGCGGATCTAACATTTTGACTGAGTAGTTTCCAACTCGACCGAAACTTAATATCATTAATAATAATAATAATTGTTATTTCATATAGCGCCAATTCCACGAGGTTCAACAGCGCTTTACAAATGCGTCAAAAAGATAAAAATCATCGATCAATAAAATTGATTAAAATAATATAAAATATTTCAAATATGGTTTAATTTTAAAGTTGAGTATTATTACATGGGCTTCCTGTGGGGAAGACCATGTCTAATTTCTTGTTTGTTACGCTTCAAATAGGACTTCCGGTCTCATCTGCTTCGTTTCCATGGGGATGTCTAATGAGGTCAATCGAATCCGATCGAACGCATTTCAACTACAGGTAATCGACATAGCTCAGTTTAAATCACGAAGATTACGAAGATTAATATGAAGGAAATCAAGCCCAGAACGCTGACCTTTCATACAAACGCACACGCCGTTCGTGGTAGGCCTACACTAAAAGAAGTTCAGCGTGATTATCGGAACGGGCCGGTCCACGAATTGAGTTATCATGAATTCTAAACATCTACCATACAGTTGACAAAACTGCAATAACTGACTTGAAATCTGACTCTCTGGATCGTGAAATTAAGAAGTCTGTTGTAGCTAAAGTCAACAAGCTTAAAAAGGAAACAACTTACCCAGTATTTAATCAGTCGATCATCGCCAACAAGAAAGCCGCTTCGATTCCATATTGGATAATTTATCGTCGCTAAAGAATCAACTACAGTTCATTTTGCGAAGTAAATACCACAAAATATTTTATGCAGTGAGTATTTGGGTCCTCATATTTGGTTTACTGATATTTATTACTTATCAACTTGGATTTAGCAGGGATCTTATTACCTTTGCTGTATAAATCTCTTCATACACAATTCTAGTCATTGCTTCGCTTTGCACGTGGACCGCTGTATACATTGTTTATAACTTATCAAATAGTCTAGATGACTGTCATATTCTTGAAAAGACTACTAATTTTTGTAATGTCAAAAAATGTAATAATGTCGTAGTGTCAATAAAAGTGGAAAACTTTAGATCACGGTATGCTAAGTATTTGTATTATAATTGTAGTCGAGTAGTGTGTAAATGTCATGGCAAAAAGCGCGACCGAGAGCCAAGCAGAATACCAATAAACAAGTTACGTCGTCTCTCACAGAAAAACAGAATTGTACAGAGATACGTCTCACACCGTGTACTTAAAAACATACCTAGATCATCAATACTTCATCGCGTCATTTAATTTCGTGTATATATAAAATACGACATAGACATGCAAATACTTAGGAAGCCCATGTAAGCGATCTTAGATCGTCTAGTTATACAATAAAATACAACACAATAATTGATTTGATAAAATAAAACACAACGATTAATATTTATGCAATAATGATTTAAAAACAACAATAAACAAATGATTCTAATTATTGTTAATTTTTTGGTTTTTGATTATGAAATAATATAAATTTCAAACAAATATATTATATTGATGTCAATTTCAAATGATAAAACTAGTTAAAAATATGAAAAAATCAATAAAAAGCTTGCTTGAAGAGCCACGTTTTTACTTCACTTTTAAACTGTGAGATAGATTGACTAGATCTTATCAATGGTGGAAGAGCATTCCAAAGTTCAGGGGCTGCATAGAAGAAGGCCCTTTTGCCATAGGTTTTTAGGTTGTATGACCTTTTAGTTAAAAGATTCTTGGAAGATGACCTTAGGGAACGAGTAGGAACATAAGTGTCAACCAAATCACATAGGTAAGAACGTGCTTGATTGTGTAAAATCTTAAAATAAAGTAAGTAAAAGGATCTTGAAAATAATGCGCTGTTCCACAGGCAACCAGTATAAATTGTATAAAATAGGGGTAATGTGTTCTTGTTTCCTGGAGAAAGTAACAAGTCTTGCTGCTGCATTTTAAACATGCTGCAGCTTCTTGAGAGAACCTTAGGGAAGACCATATAGTAAAGAATTACAAAAATCAAGCTTGGAAGAAATACAGGCGTGAACAAGAGTAACACAAGCACTATGGCTTAGGTATCTTCTTATTTTCCAAAGATTATGAATGTTAAAAAAACCCAAGTTTTACACACTGAGAGTATATGTTCATCAAGTGACAAGGCCTCATCCGACTACTCCATTTCTCCATCATCATCTGCTCGCAACATTGGCGTTATCTTTTTGAAAAAGATAACGCCAATGTTGCGAGCAGATGATGATGGAGAAATGGAGTAGTCAGCGAAGTCGAAGGATCCTATATATAGGCGGTCGAGGACGGTGCGAATTAGATAAAATAAGGAGTTCAGTTTTATCATAAAATCCTATGATTCCATTTTACACTTTGCATATTTTGAGCATTAGCATCTATAATATAACATTAATACAATTTTCAAAATCATGAGAACTCAAAGCACTCAAGCGGGTTTTGCCAAATTAGCTTTCGTCAATATTACTGAAAATCAAGAATACGAATATCTCTATTACCGAAATTATATTTCGCTGTTACAGATCGCCCTAGGATTTTAGATATCTTTATGAGTATGTTTTGGTTGGTTGTTTGAAGTGGGAGAAGCAAGAAACCAAATTTCAACGGACTGTTTGAAGGTCAGAGTTCGCGTAATTATAAACATTTCAGTAAAACTACTCATACAGAACATCAGCTATCAATATAAATCATAGCTTACCGAGGAAACTGTTAGCTCAAGTGTAAACTTAGAGCTTAATGTCTACCCAATTTCCTTGTTTAAGTTGAATTTCAATCGCAGCAGTTCTACAATTGAAGAATAAAGTTCGCTCATGCGTTTAATTTTCTTCGTTGCTCTGATACAACGGATCGGAGATCCTCACCAGGGTAGGCTGGTCCTTTTATACTTTTAAAAGTAGTTTCTGGACTAGTTCACGCCGATTTTAGCCAATCAGGATCAAGTAAGAATAGTAAATTTGTGCTTGGTTTGACTGTGGATTTCCTGTGTGAACTGCTTGTGGGGTGTTTTACTTCCTGTGAATCACTTCGGAAACTACTTGCGGCTGGGGTGTTTTATTCCCGGTGCAGTAGTTCACACAGGGAAACCAAACTGTGAACACACACGTTGTGATAGCTAGAAATTTCTGTGGGACCCCTCCCTCACCAAAACTTGAAAAGGCTACAAAAGGAACCTGGGAACAAGTAAATGTTGGTTTCCTGTGAAAATAATTCAAAATGGCGTACAAATAAAGGTAAAATACGCTTTAACTTGTTCCATTTGTATTTTTTATTTGTATTATCTCAGTATTTCTTTTTTCTGGAAAAAATCTCAGTAGTTTCCGAAAACTAAGTTAACTACTCTGGATCCGCCCCTGCTAATAACAATATGAATATCTGACAGCTAAATTGAAGTAAACAAAGCAAAAGATAATTAACCACTTAAGGCGTTTTTACTGGATTACCTGTGGTAGGCCCAGTCTAAAATTACCTTTGGTTTTTGTGTGGCTACAGCCTCGAAGAGGCGAAATAAACCACTTTGTCATCGGATTGTAAGGGTGTCCGTGCGTACTAACTCCACAGGAAACCCAATAATGAACTTCGGAACCAATCATTGATCGACTTTAAACGAGTAGACAATGATCGATAGAGTAAAAACACTAAAAGTGTGCAACATAAAGAGTACTAAATAGAGCTAAATTATGCAAATTCTATTGTTTTCTATTGTTTAATTAGTGCTATTTAGTACTAAATAGAGTAATTTTCATTTGACCGTGAAAGAAAAATGACTGTTTAGTTTGTAGTAGAGTGAACGCACTTAACCCGTGAAATAAAAATTGAATGTTAGTGTGTAATAGTTCAATAGGCACAAAAGAAAACAATGGAAATAGGATCTACTAGTAACTAGTAGTTTAGTAACTATTTCACGGGTTAAGTGCGCTCACTCTAGTTGATAAGAAACAAAAGAAAAGGCTTTATAGTCTACTACCAACTATTCCTTCGTGGTCAAATGAAAACCACTCTAGTGCAAAGTATTGCACACTTTTAGAGTGATTTTCACCGGACTGTGAAATAGTCACTAAGCTAATAGACACTAGACACTAGTACTAGACTCTGCACCCATTGTTTTCTTTTTTAGTTATGCAATACAACTATTAGACACTATTAAACACTGACTATTAGTAATTGTTTCACAGTCCGATGAAAATCACTCTAGTGTTTGTACTCTAATGATAAACAAAGGACACTTTGAAATAAAAGAAGTTTAATTCAGTGTTAAAGTAGACAGAAACGAAAAGATTTTAATTAAAAGCAAACTATCGCCTGAGTCTGTTTTTTTGGTCACCAACCGATAACAAATAAACGGTTTAA
The DNA here is from genome assembly GCA_029948255.1 of Telmatactis stephensoni. NCBI lineage: Eukaryota > Metazoa > Cnidaria > Anthozoa > Actiniaria > Isophelliidae > Telmatactis > Telmatactis stephensoni. Next base: position 22,877 of record JALIZF010000833.1, read on the forward strand.
AAACCACTTTCCTCTAGTCGATTCTTTAAGATGTTTTAAGACATAGTAGCTAAAGGATTGAGGTTTCAGTGCTAGGTGTGTCCCTCACCTCGGCGTTAATTTATGCATATTTTGGGGAAATCCCGTATATCAGACTTTTGGTTATTTCTCAAAAAGTTTACTATAGAATCTTAAGTCAACTTTGGAAATTAATCATGGAAGTACGAACCGTAAGTTTTCTCCGAGCTTCGAGAATTTCATTCCGCAGATCTCAAGTTATAAAGTCTTTAATTTGGGATATGATTTTTTAAGGCGATTGTAAATATCGGAGCGAAAAGCGATGTAGAGAACTAACATATTCATGTACATCAGTTGATTTCATGCTAGAAGTTGTTTACTACCCTATTTACTTGTTTGAAACGTTTGGAGGCAATTTATCTATTTTTGGCGGAGTTAGAGCCTTGGAAAGAAAGAAGACATTTACGCACAAGTGTCCACAAATTGAGCAAGAGGAGTCGGACTCGCTTTTCTCAAAACTGACTCCAACAATTTTTTTCCAAACTTCTGCATAGGAAATTCAAACCTTACTGATTTAGCCCTATTAAATTTTATTTTACTAGAAATTCTAGAACGAACACTAGAGCAGAAACAAAATCCAAAAATTGCGTCTCGAGTCAAACGAAAAGCCTTCGATTGTTTTGATTCTGTCCTATTGTTCTCTGTAACAATGGCGGGATTAAGGGATTAGTGTTCTTTGCGTCACAAACTTTGGTCACACTGTCTTTTGAAAGAAAGACAAGCTGCCGTCGTGTTTACTGCTTATTTGAGTAAGATGATACACAGAGATTGTTTTTTATCAATTTCAGCAAGAGAGCATAAATAAGAGAGGGAAACTTGTTAATGGGGCGCGCGCCGTGATGATTCCCATCTGTGCTATTTTTAGTAACCGGATGCAGTTTAATTTTCGTCTTACCCTACTCCCGTGCGTCGAAAAATTGAACAAGTGGAATTTCGCGATTTGAGCTTCATAAAATCACACATTCGATACCAAATTTATTCTAGATTCCACGAAAAAGCCATCTGATGTCCAATTAATAATTTACATCAAAAAAGTATAAAAACAAACGAGTTTTTCTCATCTAAATGAGTGAAAATTTTTGAATAAACCTAAGCGCGCGCTCGATGACGTGTAGCGCGCGCATTTCCGCTAAAATTTCTTTCAAAAACACAACAAAATCCTCGACGTTTTTGCCTTGTTTATCATCAAAATCGTTCCTTTGAAATCAGAAAGTACACACTTTTGATAGTAGATAATATGAACAACAGCAGTTTTAAGATAACTTTGATTTTAACGCTGTTTCTGAAAACTCAAATCTGCACTAAACGGTTCTCTGGATCCGGAAGTGTCAAATTATGTCGCACGGGAGTAGGGTAAGACGAAAATTAAACTGCATCCGGTTACTAAAAATAGCACAGATGGGAATCATCACGCGCGCGCCCCATTAACAAGTTTCCCTCTTTTATTTATGCTCTCTTGATTTCAGTTATTGAGCTGTAAATTTTGATAAATGGAATGAATAGAAGATTTTTTCAGTCAATAAGCCAGTCTAAAACCACTTGAACTTTCATCGATGAAGCAAGTATTGAAAGCAAATATATATAGTGAACAACACTTCAACCTATATTGGATTTCTAATGTAAGGAAAGCACAAACATTGGATAACATGTTTTTTTGAATAGCATGAAGACGATCTGACGATTCTGTTTGCAAATCTTCCACATTCAAAATGCTTGAAGTTTCTTGTTTACTCGAAATTTAACATAAAAAAGTTGAATATATCGAAATCTATTATTTATCCCCCAACTTTTCTGCACAAATATAACAAGCTGAATCATATCTGAGATTAAATATTTTGCTAATTCTGTTAGGAAAAATAGGGAACACTAATATTATGATATTTTACTTGTTTATACTCCTAACTTGAGCTTTTTGATTCTGGACTGATCAATGGTGTCCTATTCGTTGACTTGAGAAAAGCATTCGACACCGTTGATCATGCCATTCTGATACGTAAGCTAGAATACTATGGAATTAGGGATAGAGAATTAGCGTGGTTTGAGCAAGGGCGCTAAGGCAAATATTGGTGGTTTTCTGAGCCGTTAGACTTCGATATTATAAGTCAATAAATTGCCACTTATCTGTTAAATTGTTATATCCTGGCTTGATTTGCTTATTTTTTCGTCGATTAGTTGTGTATAAACACTACAAAATCTGCCGTGACCAACGTTTCAATCGGTTCAATCGTACATAACGAACTACTGCATCCTAGCTACCGCGTGACCCGTTGCGTAAGCGGTACGCGTCGGTTAATAAGTTAATATCCCCTAAATAACCAAGAAAAACCAGGGGTAGGTAAAGAAGGGCCTTTCTATTGTTCTCTCGTCTGCTCGGATAATTGGATTAAAGTGACAGGTACGGTGGCCATTTGATGACAGATGTGTAACCTACGAAGGTTAACGAACCAACTGCCGAGCTGGCCGAACTGGCCATGGCGAAACTTGACCCTCGAATTCGTGGTCAAAACAACCGTTGCTGGTGACAGTCCCTTGCCATGACCTTTTAGAATGTTCGCGTGCTGTGCTCGACTTTGAGGAATATCTGCTTCGATCTCAGTCAGGGCCTCGTTAAAAATAACTCAAACTGCAATGTACAAACATCTTAACATCTTTAGTTAGTAAATTACGAGCCATATGAAATTAAAGACATTGATACGAAACATTTCCAAACCGGCATATGGTACTGATTGAAATAGGATCTACCTAACCTAAACGTTTCGCAACATTTTTTCACCAGCAACGGTTGTTTTGACCACGAATTCGAGGGTCAGGTTTCGCCATGGCCAGTTCGGCCAGCTCGGCAGTTGGTTCGTTAACCTTCGTAGGTTACACATCTGTCATCAAATGGCCACCGTACCTGTCACTTTAATCCAATTATCCGAGCAGACGAGAGAACAATAGAAAGGCCCTTCTTTACCTACCCCTGGTTTTTCTTGGTTATTTAGGGGATATTAACTTATTAACCGACGCGTACCGCTTACGCAACGGGTCACGCGGTAGCTAGGATGCAGTAGTTCGTTATGTACGATTGAACCGATTGAACCGTTGGTCACGGCAGATTTTGTAGTGTTTATACACAACTAATCGACGAAAAAATAAGCAAATCAAGCCAGGATATAACAATTTAACAGATAAGTGGCAATTTATTGACTTATAATATCGAAGTCTAACGGCTCAGAAAACCACCAATATTTGCCTTAGCGCCCTTGATCGGACTAGACAATATATTGACGACAAGGCTACATTGATATGCTTATATCATGCACTCATTAATTGAACCATATCTTGATTATCGCAGCACCATTTGGGGGGATTGTAATAAGGGGTACGTTACAAGATAAACTACAAAAACTACAAAATAGAGCTGGCCGAATTATAACAAAGTCAGATTATACTGTTCGTTCTCGAGATATTAGAAAAGAATTACAGTGGGTAACACTCGACAAAAGGAGATCTAACTCAAAATCAGTTATAATGTTTAAGATACTTAATGGCCTTGGGCCTGATTGTTTAAGAGAATTATTCTCCTATGTTAACGAGCACAATAGCTTATATATAATCTACGAAATGCTGATATTAATCTAATTCTACCGGCTCCTAAGTCTAATCTTGGTAAACGCGCTTTCTCCTACAGTGGAGCAAAAAATTGGAATACTTTATCACGAGAAGTAAAAGAGTCCCAGTCTTTGTTGTTTTTTAAGAACAAACTTAAGTAGATTATTGCATGTTGTTATTAGACCTTTCATTTTAAGACATTTGTCTGATGTCCCTGTCTTGGCACACTTTCTTAAAATCTATTGTTATGCATAAACGTGCACCAGAGTGTGATCGACACAAATTATATGCCACCTATTGTATTACTAGACAATCATTGGAGAAATAACGCCTCCTTTTGTTTTTTTTTTACCCTGTTGAATTTGCATATATTCGTGATTATTTGTACTCAATACTAATGCGGGCCGAACTTCGGTGTAAGAAACTCAATGGCAGCAGTTTATAAAACAAAGCCTACCAAGGCTTGTTCCTGCGTTAAACGTAGCACTTGAGTAAATTGCAAATTCGATTGTTTTGTAAATTGAGGGTAGTAAATCTGGACGCGTACGCTTAAACCTTGTGGTACTTTCGGCCTTGTTATCATTTTGATATTTCGCAACATCATGGAAATCACCAAAATGAATTTCTGTTGACAAAAGCCAGTCTTAACCAGTCGCAAAAATTAGATCCCAAGATCAATCGCACAAAAATCAAAATCGCCAATGGCCGCACAGTTAAGGTATAAGCTCACTACAGTTTTAAAAATCTTTATACCAGTAGTAAAAGCATATAATAACTGTTACAGATATATTACGGAAGGGATTATTATAACTACATTGCCAGCTTTCCAGTCAAGTTTTGGTATCTTACAGCCGAAACACTAGAAACATTTCATGAAATTTTGGTAACAATGAGATTGCCTATTGTAGAACAAGACCGAACAAACCGCCGCACCGGACTCCCTTCCTGGATAAGAGTTCAACGACTGACCATCAAAAATAGACTCTTGCTAGTATTCATTTGGCTTAGAAGATATCCGAGGTTCCAAATCCTTGCTACAATGTTCAAGGTCGATGTCAATTACGTTCAGATCACTATCAAGCTCATGATTCCCCTTCTCGTTGAACATTTTTCTAACGAGGTACGATGGCCCTCCCTAGCAGAATGACAAAGATGGGTGGGGCACTGGCTCAAATTTCCGACATGTGTGGGCATCATTGATGCAACCGCACATGAAATTTGGCGTCCGACACGCAGACACGCAAATTTCTACAGAGCTAGGAGACAAAAAGAAACATTTTATGTCCAGCCATATCATAGTAACTCCGGATGGCATCATAGTCTATTGTGCAGCTGCGTAAGTATCCATTTTTCGCACTATTTTGTGTATAAGATTTCATATAATGTAATTTATATCGCAAATTCAGTGACAGATATGATCAAAGGCACTAAAGGCCAGGTTAGAACTACAGGAGGGATTTTGTTTCCATTTCAACCTTCTCAATATTCTTCACGGTGGTAGTGAACAATAACAGTTTTTGAGCTATGAAAGAGGTTAGGGGGCTAATGGGGAACAGAATATGCCAACAGTTTTTTGAAGTAGTGCCCGCACTCTTACTCTTTACGCATGTATAACATGATCTTTATGCGATGTGTTTAGGTTTCCTGGTCATCTGAATGACACCAACTGTTTCAACATTATGCCAAGCATTGGCCCAGCTTGTACAGCTTCAAAACATATCGCTGTATTTCTAGCCGATGGAGACACCGACTGTGATTCATTGCTGCTTTTAAGTAACAGAAGGCTTCGTTATCTGCTCAGTATCTAACATGCCTTTCTTCTGTCTCAGTTTCTCTCTATTTTACCAGTAGATAAATAAAGAATAACTTCATGGTCGTATAAATCATGTTTCGATATTCTTTGTTCACGTTTAAAATCTATTTTGAGAGTTAAGTAAGCAAAAATCATTCAAACTTCTAATGTTCGTACGTTCATTTATCGTTTTCCCCTCTCTTCTGAGAGCTCTGATCTCAGACCTAAGGCCTAGTTTAGACTTATATTTAAATCCAGGGAACGGTAAAGACAGACAAAAAACCTACGAGAGCGTTCTTTTTTTAGAAAATAGCAGCTAAATATTTCACAAAATGCGTGAATAACGCGACTAAAAGTCTAGAACAGTATATTGGTATTAATAACAATTTTCCAAATGTGATTGTTGTTTATGTTGTCCACCCCAGACCATATATGATAAAAGTTCTGTAAAATGGATGACATATTTTGAATGTTAAATTTACTTTCTTGAAAGCGGTAATCAAATCAATTCATTACAACTTTCTGATGGTACAATTTGTTGGAAGCTATATTATTTGTCCAAAGAGCTCAGTGACGAAAGTTATAGAGATTTTAAGGTGACTCCCTATAGTAATTTTTGGACCATACCGTTCACTTTTATTTGCCTTGTTTATAGCTTTAATCCGCAGCTATCGATTTGATATTGATACCAGCTATAGAGGTAAGATGAAAGTTTTCAATTATGGCAGTTTTAATATGATCAGCGTTACCATGGCAACGATAAACAATTATCGTTGAAATGGGTTTTTGCTAAATATCTCAAAAACCTGACCTGCTCGGGACAAGTGGTAAACGACATCATCAACTTCAAGCTAAGCAAAGCAAATTAGACTATCTTAAAGAAATTCAATCTGTTTGATTTCGAGTAATTTGCAGAAATATTCTGAAGCATTCATTTTTATATGCTAAAAGTCACGACCGCCCAAGCGTTACTCAGAAGACGTGAAACACCAACAAAACACTGTAAAGAAGCCTTTGCTTGTACACTTCAAAGTGGCTAAATGGTTATTCTTAACTCTCTTCCAAAGCGAAGATATCACTTTTTCTTTACAGGCAACTTTTGATAAACATTGCCGTAACGTCTATTTCGAAACTATTATTTCCAAAATATCTCTCAAACGACTTAATATTTTTGCTTGATATGCTAGGAGTGTATTTATTATCATCTTCGAAACAACATTTGAAAATCCCATTAAGATTGAAACAGTAAAACATTTTTAAATTCATCGTTAAAGATGACCTACAAATGAACCACAACTCCAGAATGCAAACGGCCGCGACAGCACTTCATTAGCATACTGACACCACGCGCGAAGCTTGGAGACCTCGTTAGCATAACAAGGCACGCTATTCACAATTCCCGCCAAAACCATACTTCTGACATGCCTGAAACTAGTAATGAGCAATACGAGTCTTCACTCAAACCAAATCCTGATAATCAACAATCCATAATCGACATCACCGAGTCTTTGGCAAACATTGAACGTGATCTTGTTAAATTTAAAGTTTTAACGGAAAATGAAATCATCAAGATACATAGCTCTTTTGAACAGTTTACATATATGAGAGACAAACTTGTCTGTTTAGAAAACAACAGCAAAGCTTTACAAACACATGTAGATGATAAATTGGTTCTTCAAAATAACGACCTAAAACAAACACAAACACGGGTGCGAAGGAATGTAGCGCAACATAATTAGCAAGCATCACGCCATCGTCATGCATTTGTACACACGGGTTTGATTCTACTCCGGCGCGTTTGAAGCACTGTATTCAAGTGAAATTTAAAAATGTTGCTTTACATCAAATATAATAAATTTCTTCTGCGTGTTTTATGATACTTTGAGTAAGTGTATCCGTGGTTTTGGGCTCTAAACAGTGATGACTTGAAGAGATATCTCTTACGCCGCTTGAAAGTTAAAATTGTCGCAGCTAGTGAATCCCACATACTATCAGAAGAAAAATCATAACTCCGCCAAATGAACACTTAAACCAGTGCAATTTACCAGAGAGAAAGAACAACAATATAGCAACGTGTTTTCAGTATTTTAGCGCATATGTTTGAGCGCCGAGTATTTCTTTTCTGCATGACAAGCTATACCTTAGTTTTTGCGACGCAAAATACGCATAAAAAATGTTTGCGTCTAGTACTCGAAATCGCTCTGTTTAAACTCTCTGATATTACTATAAGTATGTGTGCATGAATGTGAAGTTTTAGGCCTATGTTTTTGTTTTTCAAAAGCTCATCGTAAACGGGAAATATTTTAGAAAGACTGATTTAAACAATCATTAATTATCTTTGCTGTAAAAACACGGATTGACTTAAAATTACTATCATTCAAAAATTCAATCTTTGCTTGATAGTTGGTCCAAAGGATATTTTGATCCGACGAGAAGAAGTCCATGAAATCGCGAATTTAGAATGAGAGGTGTAGCGCGTCAACAACTACTTTGAAACATCTAATATAGAGTGGTACGTGGGAATAACCATATTGAATAGTAATGAATAAGTTTCATCCACGTTTGAAACACCTTAAGTCCTAATTTTAGTCTGTTGTTTATTTAATTATTCATTCATTTTATTGTTCTTTTTATTCTATTTATTTTATTTATTTACTTGTTTATTTATCTATTTGTATATTTTTCTATTATTTCTCTCAATCATAGTGAGCATAGCGCGCGCACATAGTTTCCGTTTAGGTTTTGATTGCTTACGTATATACTAGCTGTTTTCTATTGGTTGAAAGTAAGTGCGTGTAGGCGCGCACAATCGTAAACAAATGAAACAATTGTAATTTTTATATTCAGAAAATATTGCAAGTAATATAAATATAAATATTGCCATAATTTTCTCTGCAACTTGTTTTGAAATGCCGTTGCGAGACAAGTTGCTGGAAAAATTGCACAGTGTAACAGCGCCTTAAAGGTCACGCATCGCGTATTTGAGGCTCGTACTCACAGGCTGCAAACCGCTTCAAATAGCACGATTTCTGCTATATTTTTGTGAATTACTCTTTTGTGTTGAAGAAATCCAAAAACCTACCAACGGAATATGATAAAGTAATGCTAAAGGAATAGATCAGTTAGTATTTCAAGAAAAATTAATAAAATTAAACCACGGCATTTTGCGATTCTTTGTGGTTAATCGGAGCTAAAATTTACAAAGCGATGTATGAGTGCGTGACGGTACACGATAGAAAATAACCCAGACTCCCCTGGCAATTGTGTAATTCAATAACCTACCGCCAAATTCGAATACGTCACTATGTTAGGCGTGTTTTGATACCAAATACACAATTATTGAGCGAAATTAAACTACGGCAAAATGGAGTCAAAAGGTATATGGTTAGCAATTTTGACCTTAAGCTTCCTATCAAGTGTTACCCTAGTTGACGCTGCAGGGGACGAAGACTCCGAAGAAAATCAAGGGTTTCACCAATGTTTACACACGAGATCACTATGTAAGTTCAAAATTATGTCAATTTTGCTACGAATCTGCTTTGGAGGCGATGGTAAAAGAGCTACTTGATCGGTCAGGCCTTAGAGGTGTTTTAGTGAATAGCAGAATAATAAATTGTATCGAAGCTCAAGTTTATCGACTGCTGAAAAAAATACCGGCCGCTGGTAAAGGGCCTGGACTCTAGCTTTAGCAAATGTTCATTGATATAAGGAATAAGTTTGGTATGTATCTTGACCGGTCTGAAAAGTCATTTTCTCTCAGAGCTCCCTCTGTCAATGAGGTGTGCACGTTATTGCGCCAAATTAACGAAAAATAGGCTACTGGTTTAGATAGTATTCCATGTAAATTATTGAAAATTGCTGCAGATATTGTTGCACCCTCGCTTACTCCATTTTCAAGCACTCCATTGATACTGGCGTCTTTCCTCATGAATGGAAGCAGGCGAGGGTTACACCCGTCTTTAAGAAAGGCCATAAATCTGACCTTGGTAATTACCGTCCAATTTCGGTCATACCCATAGTTTCAAAGATTTTGGAAAAAATTATTTATGACCAACTTTATACTTATTTAAATAATAATGAACTCCTAACAAATTGCCAGTCAGGATTTCGTTCCCTCCATAGCACTCTAACGGCTCTGCTTGAAGCCACTAACAGCTGGTCATTTAACATTGACAAAGGCCTTCTAAACCGTGTTGTATTTATCGATCTAAAAAAGGCCTTTGACACCATCGACCATGATATCCTGTTACGTAAACTTGAGTACTATGGAGTGGAACGAAATGCCATTAAATGGTTTTGTTCTTATTTAACAAATCGAAGCCAAAAATCTTTAGTCAATGGCTCTTTGTCAAACGCAAGTACAATAAGTTGTGGAGTCCCACAGGGTAGCATACTCGGGCCGTTACTATTTTTAATATACATAAACGACCTGCCCAACAGCCTAACCGTAGCCACAGCAAAAATGTTTGCAGATGACACAAGCATTAGCATCTCCGGTAGAAGAGTGACTGATCTTGAGACTTCGATAAATTCTGAGCTGAACAATCTTAGATACTGGCTTAAAGTAAATAAATTTAGCCTTAACACCACAAAAACTGAATTCATGGTCATAGGCTCAAGGCAAAAGTTACGCGTCGAAGAAAATAGCGATATTCATATCAATATCGATAAAAAGGAAATTAAGAAAGTTGACCATACGAAGTCATTAGGCCTTACGATCGATGATCGTCTCTCTTGGTCCACTCATGTTGAAGAATTATGCAAATAGTATCCTCGGCTATATAGGAGCTCTAAAACGTGTGAAGCCGTTTATCTCTCACTCTACCGCCGTCCAGATATATAATGCTCTAATTCTGCCACATTTTGACTATTGCAGTACAGTGTGGGATGGGTTAAGTGGCCAATTAAGCGACAAAATACAAAGTTACAAAACCGCGCAGTTAGAATAGTAATGAAAGCAAATTATGAAACGCGCTCAAATACGCTTCTTGACACTTTGCGCTGGGATAAACTCTCAGTGAGACGCAAGACACAGAAAGCAGTCTTACTGTTTAAGTCTCTAAATAATTTAGCCACACAGTATCTGCAAAAAGTTTTCAAAAAAATATAGCACATGTTATCATCTAAGAGACTTAAATGGGAAAGTAACTAGCTTTACCTAAGCCGCGTACAGACTATCTTAGGGAGCATTCATTTTTTAGGAGGGGGATGGGGATGGGCTGGAGGAATTGAGGGGTGGGCCAAAAGAAATTTACTCTATGAAAGGGGGTGGGTCATGTTTTTCTGAAAGTTAAACCAGGTCAAGGGGCCCTATTTTCATATTTGGAAGTGGGGTGGGTCATCGATATAGTTCAATTCCTTACAGTGGGGGCTTGTAATTTTTTTTGTATTTGATTCCTGCAATTCCTCCGGCCCACCCCCTCCTAAAAAAATGAATGCTGCCTTAAACGCAGTTTTAGTTATAGCGGGGCTCTATTGTGGAATAATCTACCACAAACAGCAAGGAACTCCAAATCCTTACAGCACTTTAAGAAAGAACTTGATAGAATATTTGTGCACGAATAATGGCATTGGATTCCTACACGGCAATCATGTAAAACAGTTTTTAGCATATATTTTTTATTAATATATTTTAATACACCTTGATGTAAATATTTTCTTACTGATGATTTTACCGTGTATAAATAAACTATGTATGTATATATGTATGTATGTAGATATTCAAAACAATGTGTGATAATCTAATCCCTTAATCCCGCCATTGTTACAAAGAACAATAGGACAGAATCAAAAGAATCGAAGGCTTTTCGTTTGACTCGAGACGCAATTTATGGAACGGATATAAAGCCGATTTTGTTTCTGCTCTTGCGCTCGTTCTAGAATTTCCGGTAAAATAAAATTTGATAGGGCTAAATCAGAAAGGTTTGAATTTCCTATGCAGAAGTTTGGAAAAAAACTGTTGGAGTCAGTTTTGAGAAAAGCGAGTCCGACTCCGCTTGCTCAATTTGTGGACACTTGTGCGTAAATGTCTTCTTTCTTTCCAAGGCTCTAACTCCGCCAAAAATAAAAAAATTGCCTACAAACGTTTCAAACAAGTAAAGAGGGTAGTAAACAACTTCTAGCATGAAATCAACTGATGTACATGAATAAGTTAGTTCTCTACATCGCTTTTCGCTCCGATATTTACAATCGCCTTAAAAAATCATATCCCAAATTAAAGACTTTATAACTTGAGATCTGCGAAATGAAATTCTCGAAGCTCGGTGAAAACTTACGGTTCGTACTTCCATGATTAATTTCCAAAGTTGACTTAAGATTCTATTAGCTACTTTCATACCGTGAAGACTGGGTACGAGTCCCTTAAACTTTGATGATGGCAACACAAAACTTATGTAGTCAGAAAGAGCACATCGAGCTGTATATAGTCCCGAGGTTTGATGTTAATCGGATATACATTGAAAGAGATATAGCAGTTCAAACATGCTAGATTTTACAAAGAAATGTATGGTTGTAGGGACAAATGTCCACAATACATTTCTTTGTAAATTCTAGCATTTTTGCACGGCTGTTAGTCATTTAATATTAAACCGATTAACACCAAACTTCGGGATTTTATATAGCTCGATGTGCTCTTTCTGACTATATGAGTTTTGCGTTGCCATTGTCAAAATTTGAGGGACTCGTACCCAGTCTTCACGGTATGAAATTGGCTAATAGTAAACTTTTTGAGAAATAACCAAAAGTCTGATATACGGGACTTCCCCATAATATGCATAAATTAACGCCGATTGTAGGGACACACCTAGCACTGAAACCTCAATCCTTTAGCTTCTATGTCTTAAAACATCTTAAAGAATCGACTACAGGAAAGTGGTTTTTAAACCGTTTATTTGTTATCGTTTGGTGACCAAAAAAACTGTCACCAGACACCTTAAGTTTACCACCGAATGAATGCTATATATGTGCACGACAGATAAAAGTTCGAATTCGTGAAGATTCTCTTCCGTCAATCGACTAATTATTTACCTGTTTTATGTTCCAATCGTTTGTTTGTTTACTAAAGTAGAAGTGACTCGACCGATTGTGTTTCGAACGCTTTTATGTCGAGTGCGTAGTAAGTTGTTTAGTGGCTGTGCATATTTAATTATTTTGTTACATTATCTTCTAGGGAAAAATTATTTTTGGCATTTGTTTGACAGCTGCACTTTTATGTTTCTGGAGTTACAGCAAATTGGCAAAAATTTATATACAAACTAGACGCTGATCGCCAGCGTTACTGGGCTACCTGTGGCTATTGGCATTGGGTGGTACAGATATGTGCCTCTCATTCATGACTCTTAAAACTCCATTACATGCGGGATTAGCCTGGAACCCAGGAGCTATTTGTTTTGTTATTCTAATTTCTGCTTAAATTGTTTTTCTATCGCGGAATTGAGGCTAAGCCCGCATGTACTGGAGTTTTAAGAGTCGTGAAAGTGAACTGTGGAATTTTGTTCCATGTTCAAAAGTGGACCTTAAAGTTTCTGAATTTCAATACCAGCCGGTAGATTTTATCAGAGAAAAACAAAGAGAATACAAATATATAGCACACCAGCATTCTAAGTAAGGGCACAGGTTCCTTGAGGGTGAAGCATAGCAATTGCATTTCTAGCATGTGAATCAAATAGTTTTTACCATCTGAGGTACAGTACATGGCTACAGTACTACAACCAATTGTTATTATGAATGAGATATAATTTTGTGTGATTAACTGACTGCATTATATTCACCAATGATGTACAGTAATCAAAAATTTCTAGACAAGTGTACAACAGTCATGAAAATATCATTGTAGCTTGGACTGTAGTGTATTTTATCTTAAGGTATCAATAAGGTAGTAGTGAATATGGAAATTATTTCAGGTTCTTCTATTTGTAACATTAAAAATGTTTGTCGGGATAGTCTAGATAAACTACCATACAGTTCATTACCAATGTTCATTATTTGAACTAAGTTATTGATGATGAAATACCATTATTTCTGTGGGCAAATATTAGTGATGTAAGGGACATGGCTCAGTACACATGCACTTGGTACCTACATTCAACCCAAACAACAACACTTTGTTTTCAGTGACAATAAGGTGCTTGGATAGTCTTAAAGGGATCAATAGGACCAGGATTTGTTTCTATATCACTTGACAGAATAAAATTGGAATGATTCACTCCTCTGTGATAATTTAATTATTTTTAACAGATGACTTGTAGTTTTCCTGGATTTATTTTTGATGTATTTCTCGAGACTGGTATTCTTTCTCGATCACGCACATGAAAATATCACTGTTCAAAACAAGACTTTGAAAAAACAAAAGCTTTATTTCCATGTATATTTCTTAAATTTATTATTGACAATAAAAGTACTACGTCTAATGGAACTGTGTGTGGTTCCCGATAGATTCTAGAATGCTTTGGTTAGGTTTTGAGAAGACCGATTTGAAGTCCCCGCCGTCTTATTTCAAGTACGATCGATGAAGCTTTAAAATCTTCTATGAATCAGCAAAATATTCAACAAGAAATCTCCTCTAGATTTGTAAACGGTAATTCTATCTAACATATGGGAAGAACAACAATAATCCCGAAGAAAACGGTTAAAAACTTACTTGGAAATGTCATATGTAATGGCGGCCTAATTCTCTCTGGTGACTTCTTGAATCATGCTTGAAGCACCCAGTAATGCATTGCACGCGTACAGTATTGCGCAAGAATGGCCATTTCGCGAGGCGACAGGAAACAAAAAAGAAAAAAAAAACATCTCAAATTTTCAACTGGGCCTGGTAGCCCAGTAAAAAGCAACTTTACTAATCATCTAAGCGCTCATTAGTCTGAAGTAAGAAATTACAGTAAATAGCCAGTAGTCCAACTCTGTATCTCAGTATCTTACTGACGCTTTTCTTTCTATCCCATAAGGCTGTAGCCACATGCGCTTAATAAGCGCCTATTTTTTTGTTTTTGTTTCTGTTTTTGTTTTTTGTTTTCAACGTCATGCATTAAGTTTGCAATCGCTTCAAAGTACATAATATTTAAAGAAGGTATATTAGCTTTAAGAAATAAAGGAATTGCACTATCTCTTCTCCCAGCAAAATAAATAAAACAGCACTCATTTTGGTAAAATTAATAATTTCTTAAGATGCTCTTCAGCGGCCTGATCCCAAGCACTAAGACCATAAGAAAGGTATGGATGGACAAGATATAATAATAATATAATAAATAATATATTTATTGAGGAAGCCTTATCACCAAAGGTGATTTTCATAAGGGTCCTCACTGATAATATATTACTTACAATTTAAAAATATATATCTAATAAATAAATAATATAAAAAATATATAGAAATAAAAACATAAAATAACATAAAGGAAAACTAAAATATGCATTCTGCCTCGTCATCATGCACTGCAAAGTCACGTGAGAAAGCACTAGCCGCCCGATACTGGTCAGTACATTTGCCGCCTTTGTGCTCGAAGCTGGTCGAAGTGTGAACTCTAAAAATTACAAAGAAATCTTGCTTTCAAAAGGCCTACGACATCGACAGACAAATTGGAATTAAAAAGAAGACAACCAACCGCTAATTTAAGCTGGCTTTAACGGGTTTGATCCATTATGGGAGACAAAAATACGGCTGAAACGAGCCCACAACGACAAAGCTACCAAGACAACTCGTCTCATGACATCGTCGCTGCTATCAGCTCAATGGGCTCTCAGATTGCCGCTTCCTTCGAGAAATTGCAAACTACAATGCAGAAGTCCTTTGGAGACATCAAATCTACGATAAGTGACCTTACTATCGAGGGAAATACCGAAGAACATGAGAGCTCGAGTGATGAACTCGAGGATGAGGCGCCAAGAGAAAAGCGCGCCAAAACATCTGAGCAGGGAACAAGTCAGCAATCTGGTCCTTGCTCAGCACAAACCAGTAGCAAAAGCCAGCAATCTGGAGCTACTGGAGAACAGATAGAAGTCCTATCAGGAATAGCTACTAGTTTAAAACTAGTACAGAAGAAAGGACCTGCGGTCAACAAGCAAATTGCTGAATTCGTGCAAGGTCTGATGAGAGAAAAGCTCTCTGATGAGGTCTTGACTGAGACCCAAAATCGGTACAACAGACCAGAAAACTGTGATTGTTTAGAACCTACGAAAGTCAATCACCTTATATAGGACAAGCTTAAGTCAGAAACTAGATCGTCTGACATTAAACTACAGAGAGTGCAAACAAACCTTGTGAAAGGGGTAATCCCCATTGTCTCTCTCATTGAAAAGCTTATAAATGCACGAGAGAAAATTGGTGATGCTCTTGAGGTTGATGACGTATTGAAAAGAGCAACTTACTCTATTGCACTTATTGGTGCCGCCAACTTTGACCTCAATATGCGGCGCCGTGATAATATTAAGCTTGAGCTAAACGAGGATTATAAACACCTCTGCTCAAGTACTGTACCATTCACAGACTACCTGTTTGGTGATGATACCGACCTTTCAATACAGCTGAAAGATTTAGCAGAGGCAACAAAAGTCAGTAAAAAGATCAAGCATGACACCAAAGGGGATAACCGTAAATCCTCCGGCCAACGGAGAGGGCCTGGATACAAGAGAGGGTTTGGATACAAGAGAGAGCAGTACTCTAGGTCAAATAACTACAGAAGCAATTTAAACTGGAAAAGGCCCAGCCTCAAGACAAAAGAAGAGGGGGAGAGGCAAAAATAGGGCCAAAATGCCCCTCTACGGAGGTAAGCATTGCTTGCAATGCATTTCAAGCAGGTAGATTGAAACATTTTATTCCTGCATATCATGGAGAGAAATAACCTCTGATGAGGAAATCCTTGACTGTGTAGAACATCTACACAATAAGTTTATTGATAATAAACCCCCAACTCAGTATGGGGGTCCCAGGGTCATCAAATTTAATCAGGCTGAGACAAAAATTCTGGATCATGAGATCCAAAAACTCATTGATAAGAGTGTTATTACACAATCAAAACATGAGGGAGAATATATATCCCCTGTGTTTCTAAGATCCAAAAAGAATGGGGTGGACCACCGCATGATTCTCAACCTAAAAAACCTGAACAAATTTGTAGTATACAAACATTTTAAAATGGACTCTCTAAAATCAGTCACAGATTTAATGACTCAAGGATGTTTCATGGCATCAGCTGATATAAAGGATGCATACTATACAGTTCCAATTGCTAGGGAACATCAGAAGTTTTTGAAATTTTCATGGAGGGATAAATTATATCAATATACCTGTTTGCCCAATGGATTGGCATCAGCTCCGAGAGTTTTTACAAAACTCCTCAAGCCAGTTTTTACAATTCTTAGAAAAAAGGGGTTTTTGTCATCTACTTATATTGATGATTGCTACCTGCAAGGAGACTCATATGAAGAATGCCACGACAATGTTACTGAAACTGTATCCATTCTCGAAAACCTTGGATTTTACATCCATGAGGAAAAATCTATACTGACCCCCTCACAAAAATTAACCTATTTGGGGTTTGAGTTGAACTCCCTTGACATGACTGTGAAACTCACAGACTCTCGCATTACAAAACTAAAATTAGCTTGTGAAAAGCTGCTAGAGAAAGGACAGAGCTCAATTCAGAACCTTGCAGAAGTGATTCGATTAATTGTTTCGAGTTTCCCTGGTATTGAATTTGGCCCCTTACACTATCGCAGCCTGGAATATGACAAAACTCAGGCCCTAAGAGAAAGTAAAGGGAAATTTTCAGGCCATGTCAATTTATCTGAACAATCCCTGATAGATCTTGAGTGGTGGTCACAAAATGCTTCTCTTCTAAATATATCTCATGGGGAACCTGACCTCACTATACAAACAGATGCCTCCACACAAGGTTGGAGGGGGGGGGGGGTGTCAGAGGTACCCAGAAGACTGGGGGTAGATGGAGTGAGAATGAAGCACTATACCACATTAATTATTTAGAGATCTTAGCTGTGTTTTTAGCCATCAAATCTCTCTGTGCAAACTGCTCACATAGCCACATTCGAGTCGAATGTGATAACACCACAGCAGTATATTATATTAACAGCATGGGGGGCTCCAATCCTAGAGTTTAATTCTGTTACAAGAGACATTTGGAACTATTGTATAGCACATAATATATGGCTGAGTGCAACACACCTACCAGGATGCAAAAATGTTGAAGCTGATCTAGAATCTAGACAGTTCAATGACCGAACTGAATGGATGCTAGACCCAGATATATTCAGCTTGATAACACATAAGTTAGGAAACACTAACATTGACTTGTTTGCCTCTAGACTCAACAAACAGTGTTCGGTTTATGCATCCTGGAGACCAGACCCTGAGGCACTTTTTGTTGATGCATTTTCGACAAACTGGTCTAACTTTTACTTCTATGCATTCCCCCAATTTAGCTTGATTGGGAAGTGGCTGGACAAAATACTAGCCAATGCAGCAGAGGGAATTCTAATTGCACCCCTTTGGGCCAGTCAGAGTTGGTACCCCAAGTTGTTACGGCTATTGGTAGAACCGCCACTAGTGATACCACACAAGAGACACCTATTAACACTACCTGGAACCAAGCAGTTGCACCCATTGAGGGAAAAGATGAATCTCCTAGCAGTACACTTATCCGGAGAATTTACAAAAACAGAGGCTTTTCTGAGAAGGCTACCAACATTGTCCTACAATCATGGCGACAATCTTCAAGGAAACAGTATGATACACACATCAGAAAATGGCTTCTTTTCTGTGCTGAAAGGAAAACGAATCCCGTTCAACCAACTATAGCAACAGCTGTTGAGTTTCTAACAATGCTTTATGACAATGGACTGTCCTACAGTAGTATAAATACAGCCCGATGTGCACTGTCAGCCATATTGGACATGTCCATGTCTCTTAGTTGCTCATTTGGAGAACATCCTGATGTTAAGCGTTTTATGAAAGGCATTTTTCAGGTTCGTCCTCCACTCCCACGATACAGCAAGACTTGGGATGTCAATGTAGTATTACAATATATCAAATCAATTTAGGACACAGAAACCTTAGGACTAAAAGAACTAATTTTAAAGTTTGTTATGCTAGTTGCTTTAACCACAGCTCAGAGAGGACAATCTCTCCATCTCATGGACACGAGTGGAATGGTTAAGGAAGAAGGATCATATACATTTCTATTAGGAAATAATATCAAGCAGAGCAAACCAGTATCATGGCATCAGAACTCAAAATCAAGCTCAAGGCATACCCCCAAGACTCTGAAATCTGCGTTGTCCATACATGTTCAGTTTATTTAGATAAGACATGTTCACTTAGAGGAAACGAAACCAAGTTGTTACACCACATCAGAAACCCCATAGTCGTGCTAGCAAAGACACCATTAGATGTTGGATACAACAAATTATGAAGGACCCAGGGGTTGACATCTCTATTTACAAACCCAATAGTGTTAGAGCAGCCTCCACATCCAAGGCTAAGGCTAATAAGGCAACCTTGCTTGAGATTATGAAGACAGCAGGGTGGGGCTCAGCTGCAACATTTGCCAAGTTCTATGATAAGCATATAGAAACAGAACAATCGTTTACTCAAAGCGTTTGTCACAATAAAACTTGTTTATTGGTGCAATAAAATGTTCACTCATTCGTTGGCAATCAGTTGCTTTGAAATCTCACGTGACTTCGCAGTGCATGATGACGAGGCAGAATCAAAAATTAAACGAGACTTACCTGTAAGTTGAAGTTTGATTGGGATTCTGCCGATTCATCATTGGCACAAGAAGTCACGCCACACCCTGAGTGGGAAATTCACCCACCCAGACTTCTTGTGCACATGCTGATTGACACACTCATGGCTTTAAAGACTGACCACTCGGGCGGCTAGTGCTTTCTCACGTGACTTCTTGTGCTACTGATGACTCGGCAGAATCCCAATCAAACTTCAACTTACAGGTAAGTCTCGTTTAATTTTTGATTAAATTTAGGCCTAGATGAATTCTTCTTTTGTTCGCATTTCCAGTGATCGACTCTACTAGCTGCTATATACACCTATTCCAAAATCGTTGTCGCAGCAAGTCCTGGGTGCACAGTCCAAGACTGCAAAG
Organism: Telmatactis stephensoni; assembly: GCA_029948255.1. Taxonomy (NCBI): domain Eukaryota; kingdom Metazoa; phylum Cnidaria; class Anthozoa; order Actiniaria; family Isophelliidae; genus Telmatactis; species Telmatactis stephensoni. The sequence continues at coordinate 42,437 of JALIZF010000833.1, forward strand.
GATTTTGGTAGTATTCTAATAATTAATATATTCATAGCATGTTTTGATTGAACGAAACATGTGAAACATGAATACAAAAGGCTTAATTGCTCTCAATACTTGTTGGAATGTTTAGAATGTTCACCAAGGAACCAGCGCACAAGGAAAGACAATAGCAACCTGATGAATTTAACAAACAGCTACCGAGATCCTTTGCAGTCTTGGACTGTGCACTAAGTAAGGACTTGTTGCGACAACGATTTTTGGAATAGGTGTATTATAACGATTATCAATGTAGAAGTAAATTAATTGAGAAACGAGATCACTAAAAAAATATATAGTAAGTAATTTGTAACTGAGTACTGTAATGAGATGCATCATTTTATCATCATCATCCTTATATTCTTGACGGGGTCCCTGTGTTATCAGTAGCCAGTTGAAATCTCGATTTTTTTCATGGATGATGAAAACGTCATCAAAATATCCTTGGAATGCAGGGCTTGGAATAATTGGAATGACGTCATGCAGAGCTTGGAATGATTGGAATGACGTCGTGCCTCAAGCATGATCAGCGGTATTCTTTATAAACTTATGCTAGGATAGCAACTGCGCAGCCACATGGTAAATTGGGATTTGCGATTTGTGAAGGATGTGCGATTTGTCAAGGATATTCGATTTGTCAAGGATCAGCTTGTCTAGCTAAGTTATCGTTGTTATTCAGATTTATCATACCCCAGGAATCCACTGAATCCTGCTTTGTATTCGTGGAAGTGTTCAGCAAGATCATGAACTGTTTAGTGATATTTCTCAGGAAAGACAATGCCCGGAGACAATGTCCTTTTTTATGAGTTTTTCATCGCCGCGTTGTACGCTCGATCGAAGCAAGACGATACAAAGTTGCATTCCAATGTTCTCCTCTTCAAAGAGGTAAAATCTCCTTAATTTAGAAAGCCACACGATATCGCTAAAATTTCTGGTGAATCGAAATTAAATTTTGCCTTCTTTACGCAGACTACTCTCAGTAGTTCAGTTAAATCCACATATATTTATGCATTCTCTATACATTAAAAGGCAAATTATGTGTGAGATATTTAACAAGCACTCTTTTAGCTGCCAGGGAGCGATATACACCCTTTCCTAAACAAACATTAATCAATTAGTTTTATAATCATTCCCAGGCGGTGGGCGCACTACGATCGCAAAGCACTATGGTACGACAATTTTACCTCTTCGAGAAAAAAGATGGCGGACTGTAAAAAGTTTGGGTAGGTTTGAGGGCTAATTTCATAGTTAATACTGTGCTTTCAAATACCATCTATAATTCTGAATAATTTTTAGTCATCTGATATAGATGTTTTATGGAAAGAATCGAGAAAAATGTCCATTTGATTGATTTATAGCCTGAGAAGATGAATGACCTGTTTTTGCACTTTCTCTTTGTAATTTGATGAGCCTAGTGTTTCTGCCTCGTAGTTTCTTTAAAGCTCACGCTCAACTGTTAAAATTGTTCGAATATAACTCTTAGAAGATCACTTTAATATCACGCAGTATAAACGCTCCCCAACGCTCCCCACTGTATCAGGTAGAAAATTGTCGTCGAAGTTTACCTAATTTGCTGCGCGTAACGCTATGCACTACTTATACACCGCTTCAAGTCCCGAAAAAAACAATGTCAAAATCGTTGTAAACATTTGTCTAAATTCTTCCTCTTTTGTTACAGAAACAGCAAATAAATAAAAAGTTCCATAGAGTATACGTAGGATCGATGTAAAGTGATGGCCGGGAGTGATGGACTTCAGTACCAAGAAGATATTCTCTGAATTTTAAACTGAATTGCGTGACGAATAGACTCAGTCAACACAATACTTCACTTCAGTCCACTATAATACGGACTTAAACTTGAGAGAAATAAAGCAGCAGTTAATTCTTATTAACAATTAGGCTTTCAATTATTATATGGGTACATTTCTAGAGAGAACTGAAGTTGGAATTTGCGTTGGATCGACCTCCATGTCACCTCGGCTCTGTCACCTCGCGATCACTCGCGCTTTGCGAATCAGTTTTACTTGGAACGACTATAAGTATATTCCAATGCACTTCAACATAAAGCCCATAAATTTATATTTCTTTTAAAAGTATCTGTAGGTTTTCATGGCCACAGAGTCTTGATATAATAGTGAGGACATTAGAAAATATTTTTAGTCTGGACGGCCACTGATTACGGTCTAAACAAACAGCTCAGTGGATTTATACAAACATTCTAACTCAAATTTCTCTTCTCAAAAAACATTCCTTCTTCGTCTAATCTGTAAAGAAAAGACGAAATGTATTTTTTCTAATCAAAATGTGAATGTCGAGGGGCGAGAATGCTAGATGAAAATTTGTCGGAGCTCTGTTCTACTCTACGGTTGAAAGCAAATGACGAAGATTTTTGAATGCGACCATAGTGCTTTGCGATCGTAGTGCGCCCACCGCCTGAATCATTGCTAACACTGTTTGTGATTGTTTGAAAAAGCAATATATAAAACTTGTGTTGTCGTAGTCAGTTAGGACCAGTTAGTTACTCGTGCCCAGGCCTTTAGGCCGGGAACGAGTTATAAACTGCAAATGTTTTTTTTTTTTTTTTTTTTTTTTTTTTTTTTTCCTCTGTTCGTCCTCAGCTACTTCTGATTGGTTAAGAACGTAAAAACAATGCCCTTCATTCATCACCTTTGAGCGACAGCGAACGCAAGCCAGGAACTTGAGGAATGCAAGATGGCCGACTATAAAGAAAATAGCTTTCAGAGACAGGCTTTTCCTGCAGTAGAACAATGTAATTTGGAGCTTTTAACTCGAGATATACCTATATACTTATATGAGCTTCAGAATGGGCTGTTATTTTGAGCTTCATCTCCAATACTTTGACCAAATATCGAACTCTAAATGGAGTACTTGAAAGAGAACCCTCGCGATAAACATGGATAAACTGAGTATTTCCTATGAGCTGTGAATCTACGAATTTCTCATCCTACATGTTGCTAAACGAACATACGTAGAAGCAAGTCAATTGTATTCCTCATTCAAGCATTCAAGAGATCTTGAGAGGTTTTTGTACTGAATTTTAATACGGAATTCTAAAGCAGACCATTGCATGGAACGGATAGGTTCCATTGACCTTGTTGGTCACGTAACGTCTTTTATTATTTAAAACATCCGAAACATGAACGAAAATATTCACGATTTGTTATTTTGTTAAAAACGCCGTTGTAGAAGTCTTTACAGCAAACAATTGAGACACATAGTGAAATTAAAAGTTGAATAAACTGGTATATTCGCTGGTAATATTTTGCATGTCGACTAATAGCTGCTGACAGACAAATTGACTAATCAGATATTCTTTAAAAAGGTCAAAAAAGGTCTTTATTATGTTATGGTTAAGTGAAGAATGCGTGAAACGGCTCGGGGAAGAGTACGAACGGGGCTGGTCATTGAAGCCTCTCCTATAAGGGGGCTTCCGGGGCACGAGTGAACGCACGTGTGCGTCTAGTTTTATAATCATTGCCAACGCTAGCCGTTTGTGATTGTTTGAAAAATTGCTTTAATTTAGTCAAAGTGCTAAATATTTTGAGCTGTGTGTGTCCGACACTGAACCTGGAGAATTATGTTCTGTAGTTCAATACTGAAGGTCAACTAGCAGTGTTCGTCACACAACGCACAGGAGATTTGATATATCAGACAAAGCGGTGTACTTTCGTGAGTTTTAGGGGAACAGTTCTGCTAACGTGGGTACACCAGCTGTTTTCTGCTCGCAGCATTTCACTTTCTATTAGAAATGGCTAGTCGTATAAGTGCACATGCGTGTAAATGTGTGTTCCACGTGGTGAGAGAGTAATATACAAAGTATTATATACAGTATGTAAACAGTAATTTCGCCAGAATAAATCAGTACAAGACCACAAGTATTGATAACAAAGGTATTAAAGAAGTTTACCTAGACGGTTCCGAACAGAATCTAGAGATTCAAATGAAATTGTCAAAAAATAATAAATACCTTTAAGGTCAAAAAAGGACGTAGCTAAAAACACCCTTCGAGTTGTCTCCATTCTGACCCTCTTGGGTTTCATATTTGGCTTCATTGTAAATAAACTTCTTTCTTTCTCCATTGTTTTTCGTCACTAATCCATTTTCCTAGAATAATTAGAATACTTTAGACCACATAAACTTATGACAGGGCTGGAAACGATTTTAGCGTTAGCCAATAGGGTTGGGGATACTTTAGCCTGGGGTTAGCACAGGTAGCCCAAGTTCATTTCCTGTGGCATGTAGCGATGTTTATAGATATTTCATAAATTCATTCTCGATCTCTAAACTAATAAATGTCTATAAACCTTAATACGTCCATCATGAAGCGATTTATGTCATTATCTTGCCTTCTTCTGATATACCCCATCCCTCCCTACTAACAAAAACAAGGCTGGAATTTCCGGTCATGGACATCGCCAATTGCCTCTAATCAGCGCCGTCAAAAAGCATCTTCTCTTCCTTAAATTTCCACAAAACTCCATTTTGTTGTTATTCAATAACTGATCGTTATTGTGTAAAATCCACATGGTTCCAAAAAGAATACTTTCTGAGATATTCAAAGTATTAGCATCAAATCAAACAAACTGCCAATTCACTAGCCTCCTGCGCAGACGTTTTTAGTCTCGATCCAGTAAATTTCCCTCGCCATTTGTGGCGAGGGAAATTTACTGGATCGAGACTAAAAACGTCTGCGCAGGAGACTACCAATTCACTGACAAGGTACAAGATTGAGCTTAAACAAAAGAGGGGGATTGCGACTTTCTTGCGTAGCCTGCGAGGACGGTTGGGAAGGAGAAGAAATGGAGTGGGGGAACGTACGGAAGGAAAGGCAAGGGAAGAAAAGATTTCCTTTTCCCTCCCCCTCCCCCTCACATGCTGCGGTGGGCCACGCAAGCTTCCATCGCCCACCATTTGTCATATGACGGGCCGCCTGACATATAGGTGTGTGAGCGAGGCTAGCTAGCTCTGGTCGAAATTCAGTTTTTCTTTAATATGCCAAATAATATAGGTAGCTGTTTTAAGTTCTTAATTCCTCTCTCTTGAGAAAGGAAAGTAAGGATATGCCTCAGCCTTCACTGCCATGTTTGGATACCCAGAATTAATCGAATTAAAATCATTTTATTTTAGAATTTACTCTTGAACTCCACGAAAGTTTAACTATTCAATATCCTTTCGACCAAGATTACTTTTTACTGACTGGGGAATTTTTCCAAATTATTCTCAAACGTACCTGAATTGGAGACTCAGAGAGCCTGCTAACTCACTGCTCAATTCCTTCTTCACCAATTCTCTGACAGACGAATATGCACATTAAAGCTTGATCCTTAGCAAAACTCCTTGGATTTGGTCCCAATAATGGTTTAACACATCTTCAGTCTACAGTTCTTTTCTGTTATTGAGGACAAATCAGGTTTCATTACATCTTGTTTGCAACTCCTTCTAGATTCTCTTTCTTTATCTACATGTGAAGAAAGATTGTTATCATGAGAACTACATTTTCATTTTGTGTACCGCGGTCGTGTCGAGGCTGCAATAGTTAATCAGTCCAAGTCTTCAACTACAACGAGAAATGAGCGAATGAAGCACAGTTTGGACTTGAGACAAAGTTTCTTCGGGTTGACTATCACAGAAAGATCCACTGTGGATTTCCAAAGCACAATCAATTCTGTTCTGATCAACAGTGATCTCAAATCGATCGTCGAAGGCCTCGATTTTCTAAAAGATCAGAGCTCTTTTCTTATACCAAATTTTCGTACTAAAATCTTTACCTAAGTAATTGATAATTATTCCTTATTTCTGCCTCTCGGCGGGGCTGGCAATAAAGAATTTTCCGCTTTGCAAGCGACAAGCCTGAGAAGTACAAAGAACTTTCACTTTAGACCACAAAATCCCCCAAAATGACATCACCTCGGTTACCGATGACGAACAAGAGATTTCGTGAAGGAGGTCACGCTTCTCGAATTGTAGTCTTCGAGCAGTAGATTATGAATCGATAACTTTTTTGGTTCGTCTGTTGCATCCTGACTTTATTTTTTGGTCGTTGATAATTGTTGTTGTCATTCAAATTTTCTAGCGACACTGCAATAGTCAAGTTGAGTTAGTAGATGAGATCAAGGTAGATTCTTCACTGTAACAAGATATCTAGTTACCACCCGCAACTTTGGTTGTGACATGCAGAGTCGGGAATTTAGCCCTTTTGTTGTCCGGAACACTAGAACTAAAGATCTCAGAGGGTCAACGAAAAACCCCCGGCCCGTCACGTGGTGTTTAAGCAAGTAAGGGAATTTTACCATGTTTACTTAGGGTGTTGACCTGCTTAGGGGCTGATTGACACTATCAAATTTTCTTTTATTTTGGTGCCATCAGTCAAACTTGGAGTGTCTATATTTAGTACGTTTGAGTACACTACGTACACTGAGTTAAATTAAAGTAACGACAACAAACACAAGAAACGATTCAAACGCACCCCTAGCTTTATTCAATAAATATTCGCTTTCTTTCACATAAAATGAGACAAATGCAGCTAAAATTCAATAACTACAACAGAGACAAGAGACGAGTCAAACACAAGGACGACAGCATATACCAAATAAATATAAATCAAACCAACCAAAATCATGCGCTCCTGGAAGTAATATGTTTCCATGACTTGCCTTACGACTTGCTACACAACTTATGCATGTGCTCTACACCTGCCAAACTTGTTGCTCTTGAACGTTCACGGCTCGCTTACTTAAATCGCTCAATCGGAAGTGAATAGAAAACAAATATACAACTCACGAAATAACATTTCTACAACTACTACAATTGCACAAATATTAAATTATGTCGTATTTTTCGTAATGGTGTGGATAATTTTGATGTGACAGCGAAAAAATACCTTCCTTTTGCATATTTTGTTCGTCAGGTCTGAACAAAAATTATCGTAAGTTCGAACAAATTTCCCTACAAAAATCCATTTTTTCATAGGCTAGAACCATTAATGAACGTTTTTTCAAAATTTGATATGAGTTAGATTTTTACATATGTTTTCAATTAAACGAATAAAAATTATATGGTCCCGTGCAAAATTAGCTTGTTTCATGCCCATGAAGTTGCTAAAAAGGCCAAACAATGCCTTCCGGAAGTGCCGCCATCTTGAAAATGACGTGCAGCGCGAGCTCTAATTCAAATTTTGTTGACGAAAACGAGCGCGCACTCACTGTTTTTTTTGTAAAAAGAAAACATTTTTGCTTATTTTTCTAATCTTTTGCTTGTTTTAAATATCATTGAGAACTATTTTAAAACTAAATTTTGTCAGCAAACTTTAGTTTCCCAGCGTTAGTGGCCATTCGCTAGAATCTCCGCGCGCAATCTCGTACGTAGAGCCTGCGTTCCTCTTGATCAGCGACCGAGAAACGAGAGGCTCTGGCCAACACAAATTTTTAGTCCGCTATTTGCGGACTTGGCTTAACTGCGCATATCAAGCTCAATCTGTGACAGAAAATTGCTGATCGAGAGCTTATTTTTATGCACCGTATTTAGAAATATACTCAGAGGTAAAGAATGATATTTATGTGAGTCATTTGTGTGATTTATTACTCGTGCCCAGGCCTTTAGGCCGGGAACGAGTTATAAACTGCAAATGCTTTTTTTTTTCCTGTGTTCGTCCTGAGGGACCTCTGATTGGTTAAGAACGTAAAAACAATGCCCTTCATTCATCACCTTTAAGCGACAGCGAACGCAAGCCAGGAACTTTAGGAATGCAAGATGGCCGACTACAAAGAAAATAGCTTTCAGAGACAGGCTTTTCCTGCAGTAGCACAATGTAATTTGGAGCTTTTAACTCGAGATATACCTATATACTTATAAGAGCTTCAGAATGGGCTGTTATTTTGAGCTTCATCTCCAATGCTTTGACCAAATATCGAACTCTAAATGGAGTACTTGAAAGAGAACCCTCGCGATAAACATGGATAAACTGAGTATTTCCTATGAGCTTTGAATCTACGAATTTCTCATCCTACATGTTGCTAAACGAAAATACGTAGAAGCAAGTCAATTGTATTCCTCATTCAAGCATTCAAGAGATCTTGAGAGGTTTTTGTACTGAATTTTAATACGGAATTCTAAAGCAGACCATTGCATGGAACGGATAGGTTCCATTGACCTCGTTGGTCACGTAACGTCTTTTATTATTTAAAACATCCGAAACATGAACGAAAAAAATTCACGATTTGTTATTGTGTTAAAAACGCCGTTGTAGAAGTCTTTACAGCAAACAATTGAGACACATAGTGAAATAAAAAGTTGAATAAACTGGTATATTCGCTGGTAATATTTTGCATGTCGACTAATAGCTGCTGACAGACAAATTGACTAATCAGATATTCTTTAAAAAGGTCAAAAAAGGTCTTTATTATGTTACGGTTAAGTGAAGAATGCGTGAAACGGCTCGAGGAAGAGTACGAACGGGGCTGGTCATTGAAGCCTCTCCTAAAAGGGGGCTTCCGGGGCACGAGTGAACGCACGTGTGCGTCTAGTTTCACTTTTTGAAGCCTGTTAAGTGAATTTGAATCGATAGTCAACGGCCCTCTTCGAAGCACGACCTTCAACAACCAGCGGGCCACAAATCTCCTATTAAAACTGCACTAAATCTTATCGCTTGCTCACATCCTCTCGACATGAAGTAGTCTGACAATCTTTTTATATTCTGACAATGGTTCAGGCTACCCTGAACAATTTTACTTATCGAAAATCGATTTGGAAGTAACAATTTAGGATAATTCCGGGAAATCTCGATTCTCAAAATATGCGAAGAATGTAAAATTCAAACGCTCCTTCTATTGTTCTGTCAACCAATTAGAGTGCTCCAAATAACTGTATTGGCCAGAACCTCTCGTTTCTCGGTCGCTGACCAAGAGGAACGCAGGCTCTGGGTACGAGATTGCTCCGCCCGCTATGACGTCCTGCGCGCAAATGTGCGCAGTAGGCTAAAATTTCTATGATAGCCAGTCACCTTAACACTAAATAGTGCTCTGTTTGGCACTGCAGGCAATGACAACAGGTGATCGCATGGTCACGTGACTCGGTGAGATGGAATTAATGAGGCTCGTAGTATTTTTTCAGACCGCAACGCACATTTTCATTCCATTCCATTTCTTTTAATTTCATTTATTCCATTTCATATTATTGCATTCTATCCCACTGATCATTCCTTTCTGTTTATTTCAATTTTATTGGAATTAAGGTGGCTCGAAGTAGTTTTTTTCAGACCGCACTGCATATTTCATTTGGCGCAATGAACAACTTAATGCGCACCAATGGACTTGGTTTCTACACCAAATATGAGGATAAGATTGAAGTTTTAAATGGTGTTATAATTAAATCGATCGACGTTTTAAAATAGCGAAAATCGAACATCGTCAAAAATGGTTTTCCTCTAACATCTCTCAAAATCGATCAGTTTCAGACGAGCGGTGAACTGCATAGAAAACTTCATACAAATGCACAACATTTCAAGGTGATTTTAGGAGATTTAATCTGATTGATTTTCTTTAAATCACAAAAGTTTCTTTCCATGTCTCTTGTGAGACTTTTCTCCGCATCCTGTACATCAAAAGTTGTTTCTCAAAAACGCAGGACTATTTTTGCTTGGCGTTTTAGTAGGGCATTATTTGTTCTATATACAGCAATATTGCCGCAGCTCATTATAATACAAGCACTTAAACGATCCAAAACTTAAACCTGATGTTGACCCAAACGCCAGCTCAAAGCTTGCATTGAGACAACCATTCGACTCGCTAATTAGCATATTGCATTCGCAAATTGTTCACACAGCACGTGCTAGTGCGTAGCACAGAGTTCCACGCTACATGCATCATGAACCGGAAATAAAGAACAAAAAGAAAACAAAAAGAACACAGTTTGTTCAAATTGATGATAGAACTTCAACCAACACTACCACAGATTTTGGTATACCGCAAGGCTCCATACTTGGTCCGATGATTTTCAACCTATATGTGGCAGATCTACAAGATAACATTGGTCCTCAAGCAACTTGTTTCCAATACGCCGATGATACTACCATCTATAAGCACTGTAAGTACGCTGACCTACAACACTGTGAAACGGAGATGAATACTACCTTAAGTCGACTTACAGAATGGTCCAGTGATTCCAACTTAGCTCTCAATGCAACCAAAACAAAATGTATGGTTCTATCCACTCAACAGCTGTCTGCATGTCATTCTATATCCTCACATCAAACTAGCCTAATGTGGATGGAAAACCGTTGGAACGCATTCAAACTACAAAATTGCTTGGTTTGCAAATTAATGAAAACCTTACGTGGAATGACCACATAAGATATTTGTCATCCACCTGCTACAGCACCCTGGCCACTCTTAAGAAGATAAAGAACTTTACTCCCTTTCACCTGAGAAAGCAATTGGCTAAGCAGCTTATTTTGTCAAAAATGGACTATGGTGATCTGGTCTTCAATCCTTTACCTGACTATCTTTTAAAAAGGCTACAGAAAATTCAATTCTCATCAGCCAGCTTCGTAACTGGAAAGTACGTGAACTCCATTGAAACAATATTAAAGCTTGGTTGGCTTCCAATGCGTGAATGCAGAGACTTCAACCTATTGAAAGTTACGCATAAAGCTATCTACTCAAAGCATTGGCCGAATCACGTTTCAATTGAAGTTTACAAGCCATCTCGAACTTTGCGTTCAAGTACCACTTTGAATTTGGTCAGACCTGGAGAAAAGGGAAGCTTCCAAGACATTTCATCAGAACTTTTCAATACATTACCTAATAATATTAAAGTTATATCAAACCCTAATTTATTTAGCTCTAAAGCTAAAACTTTTTTAAAACAGCGTTACTCCCAGTAAATAAGTTAATAAGTAATATTGAAGTTATAAATCAAATGAAGTAACAATATCAAAGTTTACTAAACTTTAATTATTTTGTTCTGAATAGAATTTACATACGTACACAAATTTATTTCATTTTATTTCATATAGTTTTCTTATTGTCTTTTATTAGTTAATTGTAGGTTTCAATAGAAGAAGAGCCACCTCGTGGATTTTATTGAATAAAGCCATTATTACTATTATTATTATTATTATTATTATTATAAAGAATTCGCTTTAGAAGAACTTTCACTTGTTATATTTGTATGTTTTTAGGTTGGGGAGATTTTTTTTTAAAGTACAAGCATAATATTTGGGAAATAATATCAACTACTTAGAAGTAAACATCACCAAATAAACAAAAGGAAAGAGTTTAATCTTATTTACGTTCCTGATAACTCTATGCAAATTTATGCTACGCACTTGCACATGCTGTGAACAATTTGCGAGTGCAGTATGCTAATTAGCGAGTCGAATGGTTGTCTCAATGCAAGTTTTGAGCTGGCGTTTGGGTCAACATCAGGTTTGAGTTTCGGGTCGTTTTAGGTCTTGTATTTGAATGAACAGCTGCAATATTGCTGTGTATAGAACAAGTAATGCCCTACTTAAACGCCAAGCAAAAATAATCCTGCGTTTATGAGATTTTTAAAAACAACTTCGATGTACAAGTTGCGGAGAAAATATCTCACAAGAAACCTGGAAAGAAAAAAAATATATCTAGACATCGATGAAGAGTTGAAAGTCGGCTTTTTCACGTAAGGTAAGAGGTAAGTGTATATTTTAGCAATATTTCCACAGTGTTCTCGTGGTGTTTTGCGTACTTCGAGTATTTTTTTACGCTGTCGTTATCTCCAAGAATAGAAATACAGCATGTATGGAAACGTTTGTGATTTAAAGAAAATCAAACCGATTAAATCTCCTAAAATCACCTTGGAATGTTGTGCATTTGCATAAATTTTTCTATGCAGATTACCGCTTGTCTGAAGGCCTGAAGCTGATCAATTTAATTTGCGAGATATTAGAGGAAAATCATTTTTGACGATGTTTGATTTTCACTATTTTAAAAACGTCGAATGGAATGATCAGTGGATTTCGATGAAATGGAATTAGATAAAACGAATACTTGTGTGTAACATTTAGTATTTTAACATCTGAAACTAGACGCATATATGCGTGAACTCGCACTTTTCGATAGAAATGTACTTTTGGTCTAACTGGTCTAGGCTTTACTCGTGGCCTGTAATAGACAGGAAGCCCAAATTGACATCTATTTTCTATGAAGCTATTTTTTTTGCTACATTTTTGTATTTTTACTCTTTTTATTATCAGTACATTTTTTCCAATATAGATTTTGTTCTTCTGACCCTATTAGCATTCAATTTCTTAATCACTCTTTATTTGACGAAATATTAAATAAAAAATAAATAAATAAATAAATAGATAAATAAATAAATAAATAAATAAATGAATGAATGAATAAATAAATAAATAAATGAATAAATGAATGAATGAATGAATGAATGAATGAATGAATGAATGAATGAATGAATGAATAAATAAATAAATAAATAAATAATAGGTTTATTGACACATTATCGTACTTGAAAAGTGAATTACATCGACTAGTTACTTGTCACTAAGGGACGGAGCATTTGATATCTTGCAATACAGAAGGCCAAAAAAAAGTTCAAGCGCTGACAATTTACCCACCCCCCTAAAAATATAGCTTGATCTTTTTGTAGGTTTAAAAATACAACTGATGCAATAAGTGGAGAACCACGTCAAAAATCCAGTGCTCTTACCATTGTGATTGTTTATTATATCTTTGAGGATGGATTTACTCTCAGATGAATTAGACAAGTGTCCATTTGTAGTATTAATATATAGAAGATTCAGTTCTGCTCCATATACATCAATAGTGTTTGGTAGATCACCAGTTGTCATGAAACTGTTTATTAAATTTAGATTTTTAGATAATTGTTTGCCACCATCTATAATATTGCTTAGTGTGTTTGAATTCCAGTAACCACATGATTTCATTATTGAGTAGCAAATTGAATAAACTGCTACAGCAAAACTCACATTGAAATTATCATTTTGTATTACAGTGCCTTGCAATAATTGAACTTTGTGAATGTTTACTCCCTTAATCTCAAATAAATCATTATGTATACTTTGAAAGTATTGAATTAAGCGATTTAATGATGACAATTCCAATAACACGCATGTACCATTGATATTGCTTTTCCCGTATAAATCCCTTGCATGAGAATCAAATACTTTAAATCCCATATTTCCATAACAATATATAGCAACAGCAGTAGACCCTATTGTTAATATAAATCTGGTATAATTGTCAGACATTAAAGATTGAAATGCCTCTTGTAATGAAGAACAGTATTCATATCCTTCTATTGTGGTCTGTTGATGTAAATTACCTGAAAAACTCTCACTGTATTGAAGTTCATAGTCATTATCAAACACATTTAACATTGTTGGCAACTCTGTTTGTAAAAGAAATGCCTGTCTTGCTGATTGAGACAACCTTGAATACAGATGATTTCCAATGATATTCATTAATCATATTTACTCATATATATACTCAATACATGCATGATGATCAATAATAATTTGTATGTCACAATTTGCTCTCCAACCGACTAGTTGAGTAGGCTGATGGTTATTTGGCTTTATACTGTATAGAATTATCTTTAGTGTGGATTTTTTCAAATTCTAGCCTAGTTTTCTCGCAACATTCAAAAGGAAAATGAAACCGACATTTAACTTCTTGGTTTGGCTTGTTTTTTAAACAATAATTAGTGCTACAATGTGTATGACGCTGAATAGTATTCAAAAGATCAGTGTAGTCACTTGCACAATCTTCCTGAGATATGTCATCATGACTTTTTCTACAGGGATGAATATCTGGCTTTTCCCAATTTGACCCTGGTGGTGTAGGATTGTATGTTGAGAGTAGCAAATCTACATAGTCACAAACTTGTTGAGCTGCCCGGGGGGGGGGACTCCATTGTAAACGGATCGTGTAGCACGGGCATGAGCTCCAGAATATTCAAATTATGCAAATGAGACAAAGGCGCTTTTTGACCATATTTGGAAAATGACAACTTGGCCTGAAATATATTTTGTAGTTTTTATTTGTAATTTTTTTTTTATTTTAATTCTAGCTATGCATGTAAGCGCTTCTGTTATTTATTTGATTTATTTTTTCTTTTTAATAATGACTGTTACAAGTATAAAATCTCTGTAAAACTGATCATTTTACTTCGCATTCAAGCGTTTCCCGTCTTACCAGAAAATTGCTCTGGCATGGGCTCCGAGTCTTCACAGTTTAGTCAGCACTTTGAACTAAATTTCTGTTTCGTTTGGAATATTATTTGATCACTATAAGCAGCTGGAAAGTGAGCAACATGTAGATGGGGAAATTGTTCCGCCATATTTGAAGGATGATATCATTACCAAATATGCCATAAAACGCTTGTCAGTTTGCATTGTTGAATTTCTGTTTCATAGAGGGTTACTTCATACTCCGGGTTTGTGACAATTCAAGGGAGCATCTTGAATATCTTGTTTTTATTATGTTCTGAAGGTCAATAAATTTATCATTTATTACAATCTTTTAGTTCGTACCCCGAAATTACCTCGCTAGTTTGTATAAAGACTAAAGGATGTGCGAGTGTAACAAATATTGACAGTCCCTACATAATAACGTACTAAACAAAATCTCATTTCCTGTTTACGTCACATTTCTAGTCAAAGCGAAACTATACGTTGGTCTTATGCTTCGGTTATCGTGAAAGGGGGGGGGGTGTCACACAGGAAACTCACTAGGCAAATTCTATATGATCAAATAAAGAGAAATCATTCAAACTGCCATTTTCTGAAGTGAAATGTGATGCTGATGTTACAAAATGAAAACAAAAAAGGTTGTTCGACGCTGGTTTTTGAGATAATCAGCTTTCAATGGATACTATCTTACGAAATAGCATCACCGGAAGTGACAAGAAAGAATTTATTTACAAATCGCAAATAATAGTAAAATAATAGCCAATGGCATATTCTAAACAATGGCATAAACACTTTTGATATAAAGACTAAACTGAAATACCTTTATTGACTTTCGTACCGTGACCGTGACCAATACAAAGTCTTCAGTCCATTCGAACAAAATTTGTTACAAAAATCAGTTTTTTTTAATAGACTTGAATAATGTCATTTTGGAAAATATAATATGTTTGACTTTCAAATGAGACCCGAAAAGTATAGGGTCTCGTGCAATATTGAAAGGCTACAAAAGGTGCATATAGAAAGTAGTGTCATGTTGGAAAAGGAAGACCGCTTGACATTGTGGTATAATCATTATAATCATTTAAGTTAAAGAACAGATCATATTACCTAGCTATAGCCGTTTCTAATAGAGTGAAATGCTGCAAGCAGAAAAATAGTTGTTGTATCCACGTAATCGGAATTATTTCCCTAAAACTCACGAAAGAACACTGCTTTCTCTGATATATCAAGTTTTTCTTGTTTGCCTTCTGTGCGTTATGTGACGAACCGCCAATAATCCTCGAGTGTTGTTAACACATACAGTTCAATATATTTGTCACTAGTCAAGCAAAAATTTTATTATTATGTTCTTTGCTAAAGAATAACTCTTTTTGTGTTTGAATACTTTCATCTTACTAGAGATTGAGTACAGTGAGTTGCCCTAAATGCGGCCACTTTTTGCATAAATAGCCACATCTTTCCTCAAAAAATTTAAAACTGTCTTAAAATCTGTAAAAGGCTAGATTTTTCTTTCACTTATATAGTCAACAGGTAACATTCGTTTCATTTCACATTTAATTTGTAATATACTCAAAACTATCTATCAAAGAAGATGCCCAAAAGTCGGCCAGATTGCCCTAAATTCCGGCCACAAATCATTCAAAATTACTCGGTAAGTTTAACGTTTTCTTTCATCATTTCGAATAAGTTTTCTTTTCTTTTTTTTTTTTTTTTTTTGAGTTGATAAATCTATTTTATGAAAAAAAAAATACTAATATTTTATTGGAAACCCTGTCTGTAACCGTCTTGCAAATGGTGGAATAGCAATGTACTTTCTTCATCGTCAGGTCATAATTAAGTCTTGTGGAGTCAAATTACAAGGTCAGACGAGAAGAATTACTTAAAATTTTGCAGATGGTGAGCTATAAACACAATAAATTCATGTCCACATTAAATATCCTTGTTTCTTGTTTTCTTTACATGCGAGTTGCCCAGTGTGGCCGGCTTTAGACACACCTCTCAAAATGACAGCCACAATTTCACTTCACCTGAAAATCGTTCACTTTATCACCAAAGTGAAGTTAGCCTGAGATAAACTAAAGTCCGAGTTAGGATCCGAGTTAGGATCCGAGTTAGGATCCGAGTTAGGATTCTGAGTTAGGATTCCGAGTTAGGATTCGTTGTTTTCCAGTTTATGTCAGTGTCGATCGCATGAAATGGACACGTGAAATTTGTCCATCTATAAAACAACACTCAGTAGAGTAGTCTGTCCACTGGTGAACGGGAATTACTGATTCTTGAAACCAAAGGAAAAGACATCAAATCTGTCACTTCACAAATAAAAAGAACTCATGTCATCTTCAAGGTCACGGCGAGTGAAGACAAACAACAGAAAGCCTCTGCATTTAGCTACTTCAAGAGAACAACTCCTTTAAAAAGCACATCTTCGATTGCTTAGGCCCGGTCCAGACGGCGTATTTCTCATGTACTTAATTGCTGCCGGACATAATACTATGCCTATTTCGTGTTTATATTGCACATAATTTACGTTTAGAAATCATTTGCTTTTTGTCTCTGATACCGGCTGTTGTTATAAAGGTCACGCGTTCTTTTAATTTCTCCCAGCTTTAGACGTATTTTAGCTTCAGTGGACGCTTTTAAAATTTGCTAGATACCCGACAGTCAGTCACAACCTTCAAAAGACTAAATGCCCGGCAGTATGATTTTTTTTTTACAAAAATCCGCAATGAAAACTCTAGGCCCTGTTCACACTACAGTTCTAGGTCGATCTGAGTTCGATCCAGCTTAAAGCGATGTACTAGACTGGATCGATCTCAAATCTATCTAATGCTGTATAATGTGAACGGGGCCTAATTAGATTCAAGGGATCAAACCCCTCTATCTTTGTTGCGAAATGCCAAGCGCTTTTGTTGAGCTCGATGGATTTGAAACTGAGGAAATTCTTCAAATCATGCATGACTGATAGCATTTTGGTTCAATTTTAAGTGTCAAAAATTTTCTAAGTGCCTCAAATGAGTGTTTCGTACTATCGAGCTCACGACGCGCGCTTGACTAATTTCTCAACAAAGATGCAGCAGTTTCCTTTTAGTTGATACCTTGAATCTTAGCTAGTGTTTAATTGATTTTTATAAAAAAATTTCAGACTGCCGGGCATTTAGTCTTTTGAAGGTTGTAACCGGCTGCCGGGCATCTAGAAGTTCTAGACTTGCCCAGCGCAGGACTCATCTCTTCTTCTACGAATGGTGTGCTGAGTACAGTGATCAGCAGCAACACAAGGTGGATCAATACGGCAGCTCGTTAGAATAACCGTTACGAAACACGAATAGCTTATTTTGGATTTGCATTAGTTTTATAAGTATTGTAACATTGTATTCGATCCTAATTTGATTCCTAACTCGAAATCCTAACTCGGAATCCTAACTCGGAATCCTAACTCGGATCCTAACTCGGATCCTAACTCGGATCCCAACTCGAAAAATAGGTATCCTCAGCCTGAGATTCGCAGCCTTAGATTCATATTGCCTGAGATTCACATTCATTTCCGGAAGGGGTCAACCAGGTCAATTCTTAAAAGCTTTTATTACGTCAACTTAAACTTTAAATGCTTTTTTAAGCGATACATTACCAGAAATATTGGACATTGGTCAGCGGTTTTACTGGGCTCAGCTTTTTTACCCATTTGCTTAAATATGGGACACTATAATATGGGCATTGTAAGATATCTAAAGTAAATTATAAAAACGTAAATTTTTAGGCCGCTTTCTTCGGGTCGACGTTGTTTTGGTCGTCAAGCATCTCCATTGTTTAGTTTTTTTCTGAACTTGTGAATTCCGATTCTGCTTGTTGCACTCATCCTTTGTTATTTTAATATAAGCCATTGAAATTGCTGTTTGAAATTATCATACTCGGAGCCACTCGGAAGGTTTACAAAAGGCAAACAAGAGCGGCATATCGGAATTCACAAGTTCAGAAAAAAACTAAACAATGGAGATACTTGACGACCAAAACAACGTCGACCCGAAGTAAGCGGCCTAAAAATTTACGTTTTTATAATTTATTTTGGATATCTTACAATGCTTCAATGGCCATGAAATGTGTAGAATCAAGAAACAACTTGGTGAAAATGCTGATATTGAAGTAAGAAAAAAAATTATCGAGGGAATCTTAAGTTATCTAGCTTTTTATAAAGATAAGTGAAATGATAAGTAAACGATGAAAAGGCGCACCTCTATCAACTTGACCTAAATTCAGATTTCTCAAAATTGTGCCACACAATTTTGTTCTACTTTTCCAAACAAACACTTATTGAACGTGTCGACAATGTGAGCTCCAAACAAGCTTTTTCCGAGTCCTAAAAGTATGGTTTTCGGCCAGGTAAACTGAATGCTTGGAATTGTTTACTTTTTGATGCGTAAAAGTTTAAGCGCGTTTTATTCGAAAACGCTTCCATAGAAATCGTTGAAGCTAAGTAAGAGTGCAGAACTTGATCTCGATTTTATGAAACAATAAATGCGGTTTTGTACAAAGCTCTAGTTTTTCCAAAAAATCGGGTTAAAAAAAATCGCCATACCGCCACTATAAATTATTGAAAACTCCGATCAAAATGATTTAAACGTCAAAAGAAACTTTAATCTATCCCTAGGCTTGCTGTGGAATTTTTTTTGAAAATACGTTTTTTACCGCTACGCATTTTGCGATCAAACAGCGGAGGTGCGCCTCAAACAAAACCCAGTCCAGCCACCTTAATATGGCTTCTCACGAAGCAAGCCAAACACTAGATTTTCAAGCCTTCTTGGAACCAGTTTGGCTTTGGATAATGGATGTTTTTTCACGTGTATTATGTGCAGGAAACATTGTTGTTTGAGTTTGAAGTCCGGCACATCGTGTCGAGCGAACTGATAATTCATGAATTGGACATGAAGGAACAGTACTCCGGTGATTTTCCAAAGAATATATGGCGATCTTAGGGAGTTAGAAAGCAAACTTTGTGCTGCTCGTGGAACCAGGTAAAACATAGTTTTAGACACAGTTTACTTTACTAATAGAGGAGTGATTCGCAGTCGTTTCGAATTTTAGTCCGGCAAAACTACAAGCTAGCCTTGTTCACTAAATATTTTGAAAAAAGAGAGTGTTCCCATACATTTTCTAGTACGATCTCGTCGCCATTACGGCCCTTCTGAGCATGCGCGTTCATCAAAATGTCCCTAATTTCTGGCAATGAAATCAGCCATGAATTCGCTTTTATACCTAGGATAGTATTTCAGTACAGCTCAGCCTTAGATTCGCGGGTAGACAAATGAATGTAAATGAATTTCTTTTCAATCCCAGCCTTAGATTCGCGTCTATAAAATGTCAAAGTATTTCTTTTCAATCCCAGCCTTAGATTCGCGGGTAGACAATGTCAAAGTATTTCACTGACATCCCAGCCTTAGATTCGCGGATCAGTCAATGTAAATGTATTTATTTTCAATCCTAGCCTTAGATTCGCGGCTCAGTCAATCCAAAAGTATTTCACTGACATCACAGCCTTAGATTCGCGGGTAGACAATGTTAAAGTATTTATTTTCAATCCTAGCCTTAGATTCGCGGCTCAGTCAATGCCAAAGTATTTCACTGACTTCCCAGCCTTAGATTCACGGGTAGACAATGTTAAAGTATTTCTTTTCAATCCCAGCCTTAGATTCGTGTGTATCACTAATGTCAAAGTATTTCTTTTCAATCCCAGCCTTAGATTCGCGTGTATAAAATGCAAAAGTATTTCACTGGCATCCCAGCCTTAGATTCGCTAGCCTGCGTGGCGGCTCTAGGGGATTGGGGAGGAGGGAAAAGGGAAGAGGAGGGGGGAGGGGGAGGGGAGGAGGAAGAGGAGAAAGGGAGAGCCTGCACTCAACCCCCAGGTTTTTGTGTCAGTGCGGCCTCCAGAGGCCGCGCGTTCCAATTGGTCGAAATGAGAAATTGATTGACAAGGCAAAATCAAGTTTTGTCGCCTCTTTGCCGCCATTTATAGTTCATGTATAGTTGATTGTAACAAGAACAAGCAGTTGAAGATTTGCTTGCAGGAGGTTTGTAGAGATTATTCGACGAACTTTTGGATCAACAGTTCCTTGAAGATAAACATATTCTGCGAAGATTGTTGTCGACACAATCCAATGTTTAATAATTTGATTTTCTGTTTTGACCTTCGTCAGTTGACAACATAAATAGATCTTATTACCAACGGTCATTTCAGATTGTGGTGGCAAGGAAAACACAAATTTTTACAAACTTAAGACATAATGTCTACTGTGGCATTCAGTTCAAAACGAAGAAAGGCTATGTAAAATATCAAAATTTACTTTTAAAAGTATGATTCTAAGGTAGTCTTTTCTACGAAGACAAGCATTATATATATAATCTGACAGATATCTGTCAACTAGCGTTCCTGGATTAGTTGTGTGATTTCCTGTGCTTCAGCATGTATTTTTGGCCTTTTTTGTCGTGTACACAGAAAAACATTTAAACCAGCTTAAATTTTCCTTCTTGTGGTGATTCCATTGTATTTTCGTAGTTTCTAAGCCAAACTTTTGTTAGTTGAATATCACATGAAATATAGTTTCCGGTAAGGACCGGTAAGATGATTGGCTGAGTTATTTGATATGTTGAAGTGGGTTGTACACGAAAACCTGGGGGTTGAGTGCAGGCTCTCCCTTTCTCCTCTTCCTCCTCCCCTCCCCCTCCCCCCTCCTCTTCCCTTTTCCCTCCTTCCCAATCCCCTAGAGCCGCCACGCAGGCTATAGATTCGCGGGTAGACAATGTTAAAGTATTTATTTTTTGAATCCTAGCCTTAGATTCGCGGCTCAGTCAATGCAAAAGTATTTCACTGACATCCCAGCCTTAGTTTCCCGGATCAGTCAATGCAAAAGTATTTCTTTTCAATCCTAGCCTTAGATTCGCGGCTTTTTTTAATTTTTTAACTAGGACTAGTGAGCAGCACAGAGGAGAACTCGTGTAGTTGTAAACTTTCTTTTTAATTCCAACGCGTTTCGTCTCTAACGGAGACTTCTTCAGGGAATGAATATTACAACTATAGGACCAGCTATATACACACGCTAAATTTCTGAACGTGTCTACCATTAAACTTCCCATGGAAGTGACTAATAACTTTTACATGCCGGTTTAGGACGTTCGGGAAACGTCGTGGCTATATGTTATGGTGTAATGTAATAGAAATTTGGGGTCCATGCGATTAGTGCCTCCAGAAATGAATGTGAATCTCAGGCAATATGAATCTAAGGCTGCGAATCTCAGGCTAACTTCACTTTGGTTTTAAAAACTTATGATTTTTTTTTCTTTGAGCCTAAAGCTACAGATTAATGTTATATTTCTATGATATTTTTTCTTTTTATGTTCCATACCTGACGCGGAGAAAATGGCTGAAGAATTTCGCCAAGTGTCCGAAGTTGCACTGACAAAAACGTGAAATTACCGAAGCAATGACTCTAACTACCTTTGTAAAACTTCAGTTTCTCGCTTAAAAAACACAACAAGAAACCCAAAATAGTTGTTCATAAATAATCTAAAACTCATAAACAATTCAGAAATCACATTGTTTGCAAATTATTTGAAACATATGATAAATAACAGAGCTTTTAAGTGAAAGTAGCCGGATTAAGGTACGGCCGGTATTGAGGGCAACTTAAGCAGAAGATCAAAGAGTCGCTAAAGCGTTAGTTACGGCCTTGATGAATCTTATGAATGCTTCCACGAGCAATTAAAACAGCGTTTGACATGATAAAGTATTTATAAAAGCACTTACCCCCATATATCTTGCTCTAAATACCTCTCGAAATGTCTTTTACGAAGCTTTCAGACGATTTTACGTTGGTCTTATGCTTGGGTTATGGTGAAAGGGGGTGGGTCACACAGGAAACTCAAAGCAAATTCTACCTATATCATATGATCAAAATCATTCAAACTGCCATTTTCTGAAGTGAAATTTGATGCTGATGTTAATCAAACCGCCAATGGCGGAGGTAGCTCGTGGATTGACCGAAATGACCACAGGAAGCCCAAACAACACATTTTAGTGAAATGACGAGTTTTCATTTGAAGGCGAAAATACAAATTACCTACTACATCAACCAGAGACCCTTCATTAGATGAACGACAGCTTACTTTCTCTTATCGCAATTTTAATTGTTTGTCTCAGTGCTTCAGGGCAAAGTCGTGTCGTGTTTCTTGGTGAGGCCACGATCACTTTAGCTCGAATTACATAAACAAGCTACGTCCGGTCAGGGTATTTGTTTTTATGGTTGTAACCCCACAAACAGCAAGGAGAAGCTATCCGAACAAACATAAGAAAGTTTCTCTCTGTGTGTGCAGCAAAATATCGCTATGAATATAAAATCTCACGTACTAGACATAGTGTAACGCAATTGACGGTCATCACTAGCGGGTCAGACTTGTATTCTTGACTTTCACATGACGTCATCAAAAAACTTACATGCTTCATATAGATCACTTAAAGTTGGGTCTATAGTATGTTCTTTATATCAACAACAAAAATTGTTCCTGAATATTTGAACTATTTCCGTTGTTTGGTTTTCGAGTTATCAGAGGTATAAATCTTGTCACGTAATATTGTCACGCGTATTCAACAGACGCAAAAACAGACAAATTACGCACATTTGGCTTGGTCTTTGAATGAAACTTTTGTTTATAAGATATCTGTATCAACTTAAACGATTTAACTGTTATTATTATATGATTTTGCCAATTCGTATTTTGTCCGCCATATTGGTGTCGCTCAGAGCGACACCAACATGGCGACGACATACATTTCTTACATAAGAATGAGTTTGGGAAATTGTTAATATCTTTGCAAAAAAATTCTCTTTCGGACTGAAAATTTCTTGGACATATGGAGCTTTACTTGCTCTTTACAAAGATATACATTGAATTTACTCAGGGATGTGAAATTCGCTGATATTTTGGTGACCCGTAGAGTGACACCAATCACAAAGTGCCATACATTTCTTACTAAAGAATGAGCAGTTAAAATGGCAATATCTTCGCAACAAAAACTTCTTTCAATTCAAAATTTTGCAGAGTTACATAGTTTTATGTGCTCTTTTGAGTGAATTACATTTGATTTCACTCCGGATCCTGGAAATTTTTCGATGACGTAAGTGAAAGTCAAGAATTGAGGTCACAGGCGTGCTCGGACTGGCTCCTGACTGTCTGTTGCTTCAGATCAAAACGTTAAATCAAATTCTAACTTAATTAAATCAGTCTCATTTTATTCTATCTGAAGTATTATTTACTGCCTCAATATACGTCTCAAAGTATACAGTCAGTCGATTACAAGATTTGAAACTTAATAAAAAGCCAAACCGTAGACGCACTGATTTCTTGCCGAGTTATAAATTAAAGAATCAGAACTGGCTGAGGCGAAAAGAATTTTAGAATTTCGGTGACGCGAATCTCTTGCCTACAGCTACAACTAGACTTTCTACCTCAAAATAGTCTTGACTTTTATAAATCTGAAGTCATCCGAGGGCAGTTTCTGGTAGAATTCGAAGTGATATCCAGCTCTGAAATAGCGCGACTGATGAATTCTTTCATCTTACTAGAGATTGAGTATAAGCAGAAGATCAAAGAGTCGCTAAAGCGTTAGTTACGGCCTTGATGAATCTTATGAATGCTTCTACGAGCAATTAAAACAGAGTTTGACATGATAAAGTATTTATAAAAGCACCTACCCCCATATATCTTGCACTAAATACCTCTCGAAATGTCTTTTACAAAGCCTTCAGACGATTTTCCGCATGGCACAGCTAGGTAATCAAAATGTGTTTTGGGCGTTGCCGCAAGGGTAAAAAAAGGCCGGATGTGACGTAGGCTATGCAAGGGCGGTGCATAATTTGATGTTACTGCGCTTTTCGATATTCTGTAAACTCTGACCTTCAAACAGTCCTTTGCTATTTGGTTATTCGCGTCCGCCAATTAAAACAAAACATCAAAAAAGTTATACCAAAAGCTCTTAAAATTTTGAAATTGGTCGTTATATTTTAGTCGAAAATTCATAATCTGGCTTTATTCACGAATTATCGTTGTTTCTTGGAAACAGGGTTCACGACATGCCAGATAATATCTGTCCTTTGCCGGCGCCAAAGAGCCTCCACAATGCAATATATTATATTTGGCTTGATTCTCTGGTCATTTCGGTTATTTAATCAAAAACTCTACTAAGCAATGGTGCTTCGCATGACAAGGTGAATTCTGGGTAATAAATCAACACAGATACCGTCGTTCTAATACCTTTATGCATTATATTTAGCACATGTGAAATTCGACTTCTAAATCAACTGTGGAACCAAAGTCGTATATTCGACAGTTTCAGTCGCAGATTCGACGGATGTCTTAATTAATACGAAACTGTCGAATTTAATTGATTCAAATGTCGTATTTCGCATGCATTCAAATTCTTCCATTATATGTTTTCCCTCTAGATTCTCTGTCTGCATCTACATGCAAAGAGAGATCTTTATCATCATGAGGTTTGCAATAACTCGCAGTCGTGAGGCTGCAAGTGAAGTAATTCCAAGTCTTTAGTTTCACTTTAGTTCGACTCCCGGCGTAGGCAATCGATGAAAATCGATCATCGAAAACCCAATCGATCAATCGATATCAATCGATTTAATTTGCTAATTAATATCGATTGATATCGGTGATCGATGACCAATCGAAAGGTCACAAGACTGAGCGCCAATCGATGAAAATCGATCATCGATTAACCATCGATTATTGAGTTTTTCGATCATGTTACGAGACGTCATTTATTATGCAGTTGTCTTTGACCTCTACCCATTCCGGTATATCGTTCGGAACGTGCTAACAATCGATGCCAATCGATGCCAATCGATGAAAAGATTCTTGCGCCATCGATTGACCATCGATCACCGATATCAATCGATTAATTATCATCGATTGTAATCGATTGCCATCGATTGTCATCGATCATCGATTTCATCGCTACACCGGGTCGACTATACAACCGACAAGAAGTGAGTGAATGAAGCTCGGGGGAATGAAGCAGTTTGGACTTGAGACAAAGTTTCTTTGGGTTGACTATCACAGAAAGATCCACTGTAGACTTCCAAAGCACAAGCAATTCTTTTCTGATCAACAGTGATCTCAATTAACGACAAACCTGTAACGAGATCGTTGATTTTCTAAAAGATCAGAGCTCTTTTCTTTTACCAAATTTTCGTACTAAAATCTTTACCTAATTGATAATTATTCCTTATTTCTACCTCTCGGCGTGGCTGGCAATAAAGAATTTTCCGCTTTGCAAGCGACAAGCCTGAGTAAAAAGACTTTCACTTTAGACCACAAAATCCCCCAAAATGACATCACCCTGGTTACCGATAACGAACAAGAGATTTCGTGAAGAAGGTCACGCTTCTCGAATTGTAGTCTTTATAGAGCAGTAGATTATGAATCGATAACTTTTTTGGTTCGTCTGTTGCATCCTGACCTTATTTTTTGGTCGTTGTTAATTGTTGTTGCCATTCAAATTTTCTAGCAACACTGCAATAGTCAAGTTAGAGTTAGTAGATGAGATAAAGGTAGATTCTTCACTGTAATAGGATATCTAGTTTCCACCCGCAACTTTGGTTGGGACATGCACATGCTTGCAGAGTCGGAAATTTAGCCCTTTTGTTGTCTGGAACACTGAAACTAAAGATCTCAGAGGGTCAACGAAAAACCCCCGGCCCGTCACGTGGTGTTTAAGCAAGTAAGGGAATTTTACCATGTTTACTTAGGGTGTTAACCTGGTTTGGGGCTGATTGACACTGTCAAATTTTCTTTTATTTTTGTGTCATCAGTCAAACTTGGAGTGTCTATATTTAGTACGTTTAGTTTGTACAAATTTAAGAACAGTGACTACTAATATTTTTTTAGACAGCACATGTCGAGACCAATCCTAGCCTTGGACTCATTTTTCAATTGACAGACCCGTGAGTTCAAATCGACAAATAAGGATACAATGACCCCGGCCATAAAATAGCCTTTAAAAAATAGCATAGAAAACCCTGCAAACTTTATCGTTAAGTAAATGGACTTGTAGAATAATCGTGGCTTGAGACGAGCCAAACGCACTGAGTTAAATTAAAGTAACGACAACAAACACAAGAAACGATTCAAACGCACCCTTAGCTTTATTCAATAAATATCCACTTTCTTTCACATAAAATGAGACAAATGCAGCTAAAATTCAATAACTACAACAGAGACAAGAGACGAGTCAAACACAAGGACGACAACATATACCAAATAAATATAAATTAAACCAACCAAAATGATGCGCTCTTGGAAGTAATAGCTTTGTTTCCATGACGTGCCTCACGACTTGCTACACAACTTATGCATGTGCTCTACACCTTCCAAACTTGGTGCTCTTGTACGTTCACGGCTCGCTTACTTTTTAACACTAAATAGTCAGTGCTCTGTTTGGCACTGCAGGCAATGACAACAGGTGATCGCATGGTCACGTGACTCGGTGAGATGGAGTTAAGGTGGCTCGAAGTAGTATTCCATTTCTTTTAATTTCATTTATTCCATTTCATATTATTCCATTCTATTCCATTGATCATTCCTTTCTGTTTATTTCGATTTCATTGGATTTAAGGTGACTCAAAGTAGTTTTTTTCAGACCGCAACGCACATTTTCATTTGGCGCAATGGACACCTTAATGCGCACCAATGGACTGGTTTCTACATAAAATATGAGGATAAGATTGAAGTTTTAAATGGTGTTATAATTAAATCGATCGACGGTTTTAAAATAGCGAAAATCGAACATCGTCAAAAATGATTTTCCTCTAATATCTCGCAAAATTGATCAGCTTCAGACAAGCGGTAAACTGCATGAAAACTTCACAAAAATGCACCACATTTCAAGGTGATTTTAGGAGATTTAATCTGTTTGATTTTCTTTAAATCACAAAAGATTCTTTCCATGTCTCTTGTGAGACTTTTCTCCGCATCTTGTACATCAAAAGTTGTTTCTCAAAAACGCAGGACTATTTTTGCTTGGCGTTTTAGTAGGGCATTATTTGTTCTATATACACAGCAACATTGCAGCAGCTCATTAAAATACAAGCACTTAAACGACCCGAAACTTAAACCTGATGTTGACCCAAACGCCAGCTCAACCTGGAAAGCTTGCATTGAGACAACCATTCGACTTGCTAATTAGCATATTGCATTCGCAAATTGTTCACACAGCACGTGCAAGTGCGTAGCATGTTCTACGCTACATGCATCATGAACCGGAAATAAAGAATTCGCTTTAGAAGAACTTTCACTTGTTATATTTGTATGTTTTTAGGTTGGGGAGACTTTTTTTTAAAAGTACAAGCATAATATTTTGGAAATAATATCAACTACTTAGAAGTAAACATCACCAAATAAACAAAAGGGAAGAGTTTCGAGAGTTTAATCGTATTTCCGGTTCCTGATAACTCTATGCAAATTTATGCTACGCACTTGCACGTGCTGTGAACAATTTGCGAGTGCAATATGCTAATTAGCGAGTCGAATGGTTGTCTCAATGCAAGTTTTGAGCTGGCGTTTGGGTCTACATCAGTTTTAAGTTTCGGGTCGTTTTAGTGCTTGTATTTGAATGAGCTGCTGCAATATTGCTGTATATAGAACAAGTAATGCCCTACTTAAACGCCAAGCCAAAATAATCTTGCGTTTTTGAGATTTTTAAAAACAACTTCGATGTACAAAGTTGCGGAGAAAATATCTCACAAGAGACATGTCCAGAAAGAAATATATATCTAGACATCGATGAAGAGTTGAAAGTCGGCTTTTTCACGTAAGGTAAGTGTATATTTTAGCAATATTTCCACAGTGTTCTCGTGGTGTTTTGCGTACTTCGAGTATTTTTTTTACGCTGTCGTTATCTCCAAGAATAGAAATACAGCATGTATGGAAACTTCAGTTGTGATTTAAAGAAAATCAAAGAGATTAAATCTCCTAAAATCACCTTCAAATGTTGAGCATTTGTATGAATTTTTCTATGTAGTTTACCGCTTGTCTGAAGCTGATTAATTTAATTTGTGAGATATTAGAGGAAAACTGCATAGTGAAACTGCAAATTTTTGACGATGTTCGATTTTCGCTATTTTAAAGACGTCAATCGATTTCACTACAACACCATTTAAAATCTTATCCTCATATTTGATGTAGAAACCAAGTTCATTTGTGCGCATTAAGTTGTCCATTGCGTCAAATGAAAATGTGCGGTGCGGTCTAAAAAAAACTACTTCGAGTCACCTTAAATCCAATGAAATCGAAATAAACAGAAAGGAATTATCAATGGGATAGAATGGAATAATATGAAATGGAATAAATGAAATTAAAAGAAATGGAATGGAATGATCAGTGGAATCCGATGAAATGGAATTGAATAAAACGAATACCTGTGTGTAACATTTAGTATTTTATATAACATCTGAAAAAAGGTTAAAGTTTTATTTCATTTATAAACGGACCTTTATGCATTCGACGGTAACAAAACAAAAATTCGCAGACTGACTTTTTTCTCTCCAACAACTAAACATAATCTCATATACCCTTATCTAAGCTATGCAGTCATTGCATTGGACAGTGACTACAAAACCCATCTAAAGAAAATACAAATAAAACAAAACCACATAATTAGAATTATTTTTCTTTAATCTTCTTTGCAGGTTATGGTAGAGACACAGAGAGTGCCCTACCATTATTTAATCTATTTGATTTATTATTGATAGTTGAAAACATATTTATGTGATAGAGTTTGATTATGTCCCAGGTGTATTCCCTTACAAAAGTGGTAGGGGTGCTCGACGGACCTTTTAGGGTAGAAAATATGACCCGCTCTACCTTTTAGGGTTTCTGGTTCGTAGCGAACCTTTTAGAGTCAGGATAACGAAAATCACATGAAGATTGAAACGATTTTACATACGAATATTCTATATTATCAATGTGGTCGTACATTTTAGGGTATAAAATCGGCATCTCCGATAATTTATGCGTACCTTTTAGGGTCATTTTCAAAATCCTCCGTCGAGCGCCCCTATCACTTTTGTCAGGGAGCACCCCTCTCCCCGGGGGGGGGGGGTATTATGTGTCATAGAAATCAATACTGAGTTTCTCAGAACAGAAAAAGTAGAGATACTTCGCCCACTAGGATTAGGAAACGCTAATTGGAGCCACTGTGGTAGTTCGAGTGATCTAGGATGAGCAATCAGTCATTTCTTTGAACTCTGCTTCGGGTTGCTTCGGGCATGTAAACTAAACGTAAGAGTTGGTTCCCCTACCTGCTAGGATGATCCTAGTGCCATGTAAACACCCACTTAGTGGACTATAAATTTTCTATCAATAGGATTGTGAATACCATTTTAATTAATTAGTGTAGAATATGTTCATTCATAGCACGCTTTAATTGGAGCCTAGCTCTGTTGCGTATCCCCGCCTTTATATACAGTTTATTTCCATTTCTTCTTCTTGTTTTTATTCAATTATTATGTATTTTTAGGTGGAAGTTTTATAAATGAAGAAAGAAAGAAGGAAAGAAAGAAAGAAAGAAAGAAAGAAAGAAAGAAAGAAAGAAAGAAACAAGTAAGTAAGTAAGTAAGTAAGTAAGTAAGTAAGTAAGTAAGTAAGTAAGTAAGTAAGTACTTAAGTAAGTAAGTAAGTAAGTAAGTAAGTAAGTAAGTAAGTAAGTACTTAAGTAAGTAAGTAAGTAAGTAAGTAAGTACTTAAGTAAGTAAGTAAGTAAGTAAGTAAGTAAGTAAGTAAGTAAGTAAGTAAGTAAGTAAGTAAGTAAGTAAGTAAGTAAGTAAACAAACAAACAAATAGATAAATAGATAAAGGTTATGGCATTTTCCAAGGGCCTTCGCGCATCCAATACCAAATTGTACCTGGATTTTCCATGGTTTTGGCGATCCAAGGGGCAGGATTATATTTCTTGTCGTCTGCTGGAAAAAAAATCACGCAGCTTTTGGTACTAACATTTACAATGCCCCAATATTCTCACCGGTTTGTGTATATGCGACACCTCGCTCAGAATCGTTCTTAGTCTCAAGTAAGATAGGTTGCAAAGCGAGTGGCCTGCAGTCTGCATTTTTCAAAACAAAAAACAAACAAAAAAACAGAAAAAAACAGAAACGCCAATCAATCAGAATGCAGAAAAGGTGTTCTATATTCGTCAGTATTCATTTCCTTAACGTCATATATACTGCACTCAGTTTTCTCTCTCTCTATTTTTGGTAGGCAGGCCCAAAGCATTGTATATTGTGACAAGAGAAAATCATAAAAAATAATAGAGAAATAAAAAAGAAATGTACTCGCTGAACTTCTGATGAACGTTTTCCCTGAGTTTTGTAATCAGTTTTGTGACCATCTTCGATCGGATCGAACAAAATACTTACATAGTTCATAGCAAAGAAAAACAGTGTGCTGCTTACTATACCGAAACGCACAACCATTCACAAACTTTACAAAATATGTACGGAATGTGGGAACAACTATCCCCACAATCCCATGCATAAATTTCTTTCTGGATTTTACAATTTTTGAATGGCTGTAAATCGTTCAATATTGACCCGATCAACACCAAACTTCAGGATTTTGTGTCGCTTGATGTGCTCTTTCTGGTTTTGTGGGTCTTGTGTTGATTATCGTAATTTAGGGGCTGGTACCCAGTTCCTTCTCGGACATTAAAGTCGGCAATTTTAGAAAGCCTCTATATAGCCTGATTTGTTAATCTTTTTTCACTGAAGGGAGGTTAGTTTACTTCCATTTTTCTGACGGTGCAGTTTGTCTTTAATTTTCTTGTGGTATTATGAAAAATTCCCGCCCAATAGGCAGCCAATCAGAGCGCACAATTTTACCGGAAGTAACTTGCGCCATACGATAATTAACAAATAGAACAGCTTTTTCCATGCTCCGTTCAGTAATACTGTAAAAAGTAAAAAGATGTTCTATTTGTTTTATTATATATTTTGAAGTAAATATTCAAGGGAAAAAGTTCGATTTTCTGCGTACAAAAATTTAAAAGGTGCGCACGCGCGGTCGAGCTCGCGCTGCTGACATCAGAACTGTGCTCCGTTCTCCAACAAAGCACAGCTTTCAGCCAATCAAAGCGTGCGTATATAATAAAAATTCCTATAGATTCATATCAAAATATAAATTCATAGACTTCAACTTACCTGTAATGGTTCCATAAAACAGACTGTGTGCGTTTCTAGATGTTGTAAGCCTTCCTTTTGAGATCCAAGGCATTCGTTTTTCGATCGCATTATCAGCATAATTCCAGTCGTCAAACTTTTTGACCAGTTTAACATTATTTTGGCCACTGTTCATGAACGTGAATGTGTAGGATCGACTAGCCATCCATATTCCTCCCCAGCGTCCTATGATAAAATATATATGTATAAAGAACACTTCACCATTAAAATTGCTTCAAGCGACGTGCTGCTTTCGTCGCTTGTCACTTTCGTCGCTTGTCGCTTCCGTCGACAGAAGCTTCTGTCGCTCGTGCAATACACTGACAATACAATACATTCTATTTTTGCAAACATTATTTCATTACAGATTTCATTTTTGGCAGAATTACAATGGGTAGGTTTAGTTACAAAAAGTATGTGTATTTTTATTTGTAATTTTGAGAGTTTTCATTTTTTAATGCCTAGAGGCTAAATTAACTGCGGGTTTTCGTGTTAGCCACTAGTCATTTTATGTTATAATTGTCACGAGCGAAAAGTATAATAAATGAATGTGTCCTTATAATAATATAAATATATACGTACAGTTTGCCTATAGTATAACTATAATTATTAATCGAGAAAGTCACATACGCCGAAAAGTTGTCCCCGTTAACCGGATTAACCTAGCTTTTTGTCTTACTTTTTCCTGAAGACACTAAAAACAAATTAGCGAGTTATCACAGCTACCACAAATTGACCTGGAACATGCAGTTCATCTTCATATAAACAGGGCCTTATTAGGGTTTGTTTACATGAGAGCGAGTTGTCCCTGGTAGCCAGGACATAACTCTTTCTTTTTAGTGTTCCCAAGGAAAAGAAAACAAAAGTTTTATTACGGTTGTCAGGGACAACTCACTGTCGTATAAACAGTCCCTTAGAATTTCAAGGTTATTGCAAAAAACTAACACTCCGAGTTAAAGCCACTGAAGTCTAAAGGTTGTAGGAAATGAACTCAAGGATTTGCTGGCCGAAGAGTTTAGATTCTGGTGCTTAAATTTCGATGAATTCAAGAGGTGACTCTTGCAAGGTACAATCACAATTCTAGATTTTTTACAACTTTTTCTACAACATTGCAGGTAACAGTTGCAGGTTTGAGACCAAGTTTTATTTCTGTAAACTTTTCTAGCTACAGTACTTTGGGCGCAACATTGCAGGGGTGGACACACGGTGCAACTGTGTTGCGCGCAACATTGCAGGGGTGGACACACGGTGTAACTGTGTTGCGTGCAACATTGCAGGGGTGGACACACGGTGCAACTGTGTTGCGTGCACTTTTATAGAAGAAGTTGCATTGTGTGTGCGTTTATGTAAAGGATGAAAATCTCAGCCCCTTCCGCGTTATCTAGTAGATTACAGCACTTTTAAACATATCTCGGGTTTTTTTTACCTACCCCGTTCATTAGCCTCAAGTCTGTACTCAAATTTGTTTCCAGTAACATTCAAATTATTTTTGATGCTATTAGCATACTTCAGTATCGAGTAGTCCTTCCACACAGTTGGTGATTTAGCATTTCTTAGTCGCACATTGTTTTTAGTCCAGGTATTAGTACGACTAGTAACCAATAGCGTCCATCCACCTCCATCACGTGACATATCACAATAAACCTTGACAGGAGGTTTGGTTGTACCTTGAGGGTGAATGTAATAGATTCCGTCAAAAGGATTCTTTCCTTCTAGGTTTTCAATCATTTGAAGATGACGGCAGGAATAGTATACTGAAATATCAACGATATAACTCAAGGTTACTCTAATAACTGTTTAACGTACGTACGTGATTCCTTAGTTTTGCACCGCGCACTTTGATCTGTGCTTGAAGTTAGCACAGAATTATGACTTTCCGACTATTTTCATTAAAATTACTTAAAAATACCATAAAAGGCAATTCGGAACATTTTTCTAAACTTAAGCGCCATAACGAAAATGTTCAGGAATTGAGCCTGGGTTACTTGTGATTGTCGTTAGTCCCTTAGTTCTAACTTGGACCATCGTTAAATGCTTACATAGTTGGTATATAGAAGTTAGAGTTTAATTTTGAGATCAAAATACCCCAGGTACGGAGCCGTCAAAGGGACATGCAAACTTTTTTTCAGGATGCGACTTTTGCTGCAAGTTTTGTTGCAAGTTTTGCTGCAACTTGCACGTTTCACTGCGACTTTCGTTTACTGAGACATTTACCGCAAGTTGCAAGTTTTACTGTGATTTTTAAAACTTGCGGCTCGCAGTAAAACTTACAGTAAACTGAAGTCGTAATAAAACTTACAATTTGCAATAAAACTCGCAGTAAAACGTAAACCAAAAGTCGCAGTAAAAATTGCAACAAAACTCGCAGCAAAAGTCGCATAAAAAAGTATGCATGTCTCCTTGACGGCTCCGTACACTGGGATACAGATCCTAGTACTAATACATATACAAACGTTAGTAGTTAAGTATTAAGGCTGTGTTTTTTACTATGTTTTTAAGTTTTAAAACCTTCCTTGGCCACCTGTCAGTTAGATTAATACATGCAAATTCCCTATGATTATAACTTCATAACAGCAAGCTCAAAAACACCCTAGAACGCTTAGTTCTTTTTCGTCTTTTATATCTGATTCTCTTTTAGACAAGTGAAAGCTTTCTTTATCGTTTATACAGTAAAAATCCGCATAGGAGAACCTGTGATTTTCTGTGACAGACTGAAATGGTTTTATATAAAATGCATGTTTGTCTCATATATTGGTTGCTTAATTGCTCAATTTTTAGCCTGGGTTCTTAATCCTCAATTTGATTCTTTATGCTGGTTTTCCTTGTATAATAGCAATTGTAGACGTAGGGAATGAGTATAGAAAATCTGAAGCCAGTCTTTGCTATAAGTCTTTATCCTAATGACCTGTCCTAACTAAACTACAACAATACTTTTCAAAATTTCTTTTAATAATAATAATAAGTATTTGGAGCATATATACAGGGTCTCTATACTCTTACAATGCTAGAATTAAATATATTAATAATAATAATAATAATGGAAACTTTATTTGTTTAATAATAATAATAATGAAAACTTTATTTTTATGTTTTGTTACATGTACGTGCAATTGTAAATCTCTCTACTTATAGGTGAAATACAATTGGCTACTTGATTAACAATATTGTCATAAACTAGATACATTCAACATTTACATAAACTTGAAAGAAAAAAAAAATTCCTTAACAATATTTCATTAGTTCTGGATTCGTCCATGTCTTGTTCTTACAGCAAAATATGTAATACGTAGTTCTGATAGCAATCTTTACAATCGATCTTACGATATACTTTTTAAATTTATCATCGACACCTAGATCATCCAACATTGTTATAAAGCTTGATGAATCATTGGCAAACACACCTAGAGCACTCACAGAAAGATTTACAAATATCACGTTTTTGAATTGACGTTTTAAGTTTTTGAAAAGGACTTCGTATTTAACTTTTTTCCGTTCAATGTTATTCTGGAGATTTGATTCAAAACCCACTGTTAGTTCAAGAACGTATAATAAACCATCAGGTTTGACAAGCAGTAGATCAGGGCGGTATTCATCGTCTGTAATTATCGAGGGACTTCTAAAATCAGGTAAATCAGCATAAAGGGATGAGTGGCTGACAGATTTGAGAGATTTTGCCAAGAAATTTAGAATAGAATCATGCCTCCAGGTGTAACGTCCTTCATCAAGATAATTCTTGCAGCCCGCAACCACATGGCCAAGAGTTTCAGGGTTTAAACAGAATGTACATTCATGGCTAGATGATAAGCCCCATTTAGCAAGGTTTTTAAGTGTAGGAAGAGTGTTATTTATGTAACGGATTGTAAAGTTGAATATGTTTTTGGGTAACTTTGACTGTGCAGTAGACCAGATTTTGTTCACCTTAGTTAGAGAGTACTTGATTA
The DNA here is from genome assembly GCA_029948255.1 of Telmatactis stephensoni. Classification (NCBI taxonomy): domain Eukaryota; kingdom Metazoa; phylum Cnidaria; class Anthozoa; order Actiniaria; family Isophelliidae; genus Telmatactis; species Telmatactis stephensoni. The sequence continues at coordinate 77,893 of JALIZF010000833.1, forward strand.
CACTTGAAAAGAAAAAGCCTTGTGAAAGAAGATGGTTTTGTAGTCTTTGCTCATGGTTAGTGTGGAATTCTTTGATAACATCTTTGGTGGATTTGTAGGCGTCATATTGAAGATTGGTATAGCAGCTTGTAGATTTCCAAAGGTCATTAACGGAACGATTCTGAGACATTTTGAGGGCTTTGCGAAGAACTGTTTGACACTGTGTAAATTTAACTGAGGGAGGACATAAGTTAAGACCAAATTTATTAGTAGGTAAAAACGTGTTACTAAGTGTTCCAGATATGGGGACATCTAACCATTTACGCACATACTGAAGTACTATAGGATCCAAATTTTCTGTTATCCATGTCTTGGAGATGTCAGCGACGGTAAAATGCCAGGATATTTTGGAGAGAACATAGTGGTTATATAAGAGGAGCTTATTCTTAGGATGAAGTGGTTTAAGATCAATATCAGACATCATGTCTTTAATAGTGGTGATAAGTTCAGATTTGTGAGTTTCATTGGACATTTCAAAATCAAAGTGACGGCCAAGGTATCTAAATGACTCTCCTATTTCTACACAAGGAACCAGGTGTTTGTTGATTAATAGTTTAGGAAGGTACTGTTGAGATTTAGTTAGGGATTTCTTGATTCCAAAAGTGCTACATTTATCAACTCTAATACACATGTCAGCCCATTGACACCAGATGGAAAAACGGTTTAGTAGATATTGGTTTTCACTCTCTTGGCCACTACAATAATAATAATATAATAATAATAATAATAATAATAATAATAATAATAATAATAATAATAATAATAATAATAATAATAATAATAATAATAATAATAATAATAATAATAATAATAATAATAATAATAATAATAATAATAAATATTTATTATGTAGAATTTTTTTTCCTGTTATGCAGATAGGTTACGTGATACGCCCTATCTTGCTTCTATCTAGCATCCATACGTTTGTACTGCTATAATAATAATAATAAACCTATAAAAGCAGAAAACGACCGTCGCCAGTCGAAATCATAGGAAAATATAACAATACCGGAATCTATATATATATATATATTATCTATATGTGATAAAGTCCTAAGAATAACATTTATAAAAAAGATACGTTTTAACTGAACTTTTGAAAGAACTTCCAGTGTTTGATAAGCGGATGCTGTTAGGTATCGAGTTCTATAGTTTTGGTGCTGCTGTTTGAAAAGCTCTGAAAAGTTTGAAAAGTCTCCAGCCTTTGTCTTTGTTGGCGGGACGCGACAAGCAGATTTTGAGCTGAAGAACGCAGTGAGTGACAGGTTTGTATTCCACCACAAGTTCTTTTATGTAGTTGGGTGCTTGGTTGTTCAGGGCTTTATATGTCATCAGTACAATTTTAAATTCTATCCTAAACTTGTCACATTCAAATATGTTAAAACTCCTCCTTTGAGAATATCCGTAGCATAACAAAATAAGCCAACGAAAAGCATTCTGCAAATGTATATATATTTATCCCACACCATTGAAAATACACACACACTGGCAATTCAAAGTTAGTTTCATCCTTACCTTTCTCACAATCACTTCCATAATATCCTGCTTGACATTTGCAGCTGTAGTTGTCATTTATGTAGTCTGGAATACAAATACCGTTGTTCTTGCACGGTGTAGACAAGCATTTGGTCTTAATTTCATGCAACAAGACAAAAAGGCTTCAGTACATTCAAATTGGAAAAAGTTCAATACTGCACTTCGTTGAAATATCAGTTAATCATTCAGTCCGCTCACCTGAATGGCCAAGTGATGGTAGTTTGTGTTGATGGTCAGATTGTTGGGATTTCTGAACATGTCTGTTGCAAGTAGCTCACATCGATACTGTCTACTGGAAGACTTGGCAATGTTCAGAGAAACACATCTCTGATCTGCCACACAGTTTAACAGGCAAGTGTCTTGCTGCATGGCCTGCCCGACTTTGATGGCCATGACATTAAGATACAAAGTTGGAAGTCGGACAAACTTGGCGAAACGAAGACCCGACTTTTTATCGTGAAACAAAGAAGTGTTGGCTGCACTGTGGTGAATAACATCACACTTTGTTGGAATTGGACAACATAAAAATGTCCAAACCAAGAATAGGAAAGCTGTTTTAGCATCCATGCCAAAACGGTTGTGACTAAAAAAAGAACTTTTTTTCCTCATTTTTTTTGCTCATGAATGAAAATCTAATAAAATATTCACGTCTGACAGATGTGAATACTTCTGTTATTCCGCATTTACGGTAACAAGCGGCAATAACAATAATTCAGTAGCAATTTAAAAAAAAAAAGGCAAATTGGTTTTCGTCTACATAAACAAGCTTTACTTGACGAAGTCTTTTGAAGTCTTTTGGCGTCGGCATGTTTTCCTTGTCAAGAAAGACCGATTTTCAAGGAAAATGTTCGTGTAGAGATGCAGCTTTATACCCTTGTTGGGCAAAGTTCAGAGTTTTTGGATGATGATGTATGTTATATGGAGATCAACGTTACTATGGCAAGACGGAGAAATAACTCCCTTTTTACATATGCTCAATTTTTATGAGTTCTATCTAGATATCTTTTAGTTAACATTATTGCCTTTAGCTCTAGCGGATTCTGAGCGGGCTAGCATTTTTAAGGTATATCATCACTGAAGATTTTAACTGCAAACATTAAGCATAAACAAAACAGTTGTTTTAATC
>JALIZF010000783.1:0-80754 GCA_029948255.1 Telmatactis stephensoni
CAAGTAAATATTTTTAAAAAAACATTATTTTCTTTGTTTTCGCGGTTTTTATGGTATTGCCCTACCAGAGAATTATGCTTAGAGTGTTTTAGGAAAAAAAAGTTGGAAGTATAGAGGATTTTTAATTTTTTTTCTTTGGGTCAGTCAAAAATGAATTTTCCGCAACATTTGATGACGTATAACTCATTAAAATGCGTGGTGACCCCCAATTTTTTTCTTGGATTCTAACAGCCTACAATGGGTTCTTTCACACCCATATAGATTTTAGAGAAAATAATTACTTTCACATTAGAGGGCTCCGTCCTTAAGTGAGCTCTAATCCTGAGCTAATAAACCTGATGCTCATATTTGCAAAATTCCATAGTAATTCCATATTCCACGAAGTCAGTTGATCACTGATCCCACCCTGAGCAACCTGATCCCTGATCCCAACTGATTTGCGCAATGTTTGATCCTTTATCTCAAAGAAATCAGTGGATGCCTGATCCCCTCCAGAAAAATATGATGCTTAATCCAGAACTAATTTACAAGTCCTTGACTTACATACGTTAACACGTCAATACCCTAGATCAGAGTTTCATCAGTTTGGACCAGCATTCAACATTCGGACATAAATTTGATCAAGAGACCATAATACTACGAGAGCGAAACTCAGCATTGACGTCTGTCGGATGTTCTTGGCGACTAAGGCTACTTTTAGTAATTTCGCCATTGCGCGCGCAAGGCTCCCAAACAATAGAATTTGATTTTTGACGTACGCGCGGACGAGACCATTTGCTTTCGGCATATTAATTATATTGTGTAAGAGCCTTGCGCGCGCGATGGCGAAATTATTTATAAAAGTAGCTTTAGTCGCCGCGAACATCGCACAGATATCAATACTGAGTTTCGCTCTCTTAGTATTATGGTCTCTTGATTTGATATATGTCTGCATGTTGTTTTATTTTCAGTGAGAGAGGGTTATCACAAGGTTTAACGACAAATGCATTGGCTTCGGGTCTTTATACTGGATTTTGCAATCTAGGGTTTGTATAATATCCGCTTCAATGTACAGAGAATAGTATTAACTATATAGGAGCAAGGATGGCACAGTTGGTTAGTGCGCGGCCTTCGGTGCGAGAGGTCCCTAGTTCGATCCTCAGTGACCTCGCATCCTTGTTTCAACTTCTTTCCTTTCTGTGTAGCTTTAATTAGCTTTAAATACCATTAAAAAACGGAGCACTGAAGGAGAGAGGGGAGTAAAATGAGCGCACCGTCGACCTCAAGTTTATCAGTTACCCAAATTACTGTCACGAGCTATCGACGTAAAATATGGTCGCTTTACTTTACTTTACTTTACTTTACTTTACTTTACTTTACTTTACTTTACTTTACTTTACTTTACTTTACTTTACTTTACTTTACTTTACTTTACTTTACTTTACTTTACTTTACTTTACTTTACTTTACTTACTTTACTTTACTTTACTTTACTTACTTTACTTTACTTTACTTTACTTTACTTTACTTTACTTTACTTTACTTTACTTTACTTTACTTTACTTTACTTTACTTTACTTTACTTTACTTTACTTTACTTTACTTTACTTTACTTTACTTTACTTTACTTTACTTTACTTTACTTTACTTTACTTTACTTTACTTTACTTTACTTTACTTTACTTTACTTTACTTTACTTTACTTTACTTTACTTTACTTTACTTTACTTTACTTTACTTTACTTTACTTTACTTTACTTTACTTTACTTTACTTTACTTTACTTTACTTTACTTTACTTTACTTTACTTTACTTTACTTTACTTTACTTTACTTTACTTTACTTTACTTTACTTTACTTTACTTTACTTTACTTTACTTTACTTTACTTTACTTTACTTTACTTTACTTTACTTTACTTTACTTTACTTTACTTTACTTTACTTTACTTTACTTTACTTACTTTACTTTACTTTACTTTACTTTACTTTACTTTACTTTACTTTACTTTACTTTACTTTACTTTACTTTACTTTACTTTACTTTACTTTACTTTACTTTACTTTACTTTACTTTACTTTACTTTACTTTACTTTACTTTACTTTACTTTACTTTACTTTACTTTACTTTACTTTACTTTACTTTACTTTACTTTACTTTACTTTACTTTACTTTACTTTACTTTACTTTACTTTACTTTACTTTACTTACTTACTTTACTTTACTTTACTTTACTTTACTTTACTTTACTTTACTTTACTTTACTTTACTTTACTTTACTTTACTTTACTTTACTTTACTTTACTTACTTTACTTTACTTTACTTTACTTTACTTTACTTTACTTTACTTTACTCTGAAAAGACGTATTGGAAATAAATAATAATTTCCTTCTTTCTAATACATAAAACACATAAAACATAATGAGGTTATTATACGAAAAGCTGTGTATTCACAGGGGGAAAAAATGCCAATTCCCAGCTTGGGTCAAACATAGGGCTTCCCTGGGTCTAACCAGGGAATCCCTGGGAATCTGTTCTATTTTTACAAATTTGGGTATTGCAGATTTCCCAAGTAAAATAGAACAGATTCCCAGTTTAGACCCAGGGAAACCCCAAGTTGAGAATTGACTTATTTTCCTGTGAATATTTTAATATTTTTTCGAGTCACTTTGGCATTTCGACAAGCCCGTAGAGCGAGCCGAAATGCAAAACAACGAGCAATAATGCATACCAACATCAAAAAAGGCAACCAACTTTGCTTTGCGTTTTCCGTATTACATAAGTAAGTACGCATACCGTTTCTATCTAACGTAACGACACTGCCTTGCGTGCGATAAACCGTGTAATACGCTATTATCGCGCGCTGAACAGTGTAATACGCTCACTTATTGCACTCGTTTTGGCCTTTATTTGTTTAAATGCACGCGCTCTTACAACAATGAGGTAAATTTTTCGACCTGCGACCTCGTGTTATATCCCACGATAAAACACTTATGTTCTTTTTTTAACACTCACAACATCACTAGTTGTTTACTTTGTTCTCTTTGGTCGTTAACTTATATTGTTGTAACACTCGTTTAAATGTCAAGTTGTTGAACTTCATGATGACGCTGTTTAAGATCATTACCAAGAGACATCATGCTATAACAGAGCAAAACTTGGTATTGTACGACGCGCGATGTGCTTGGAACTCGAGGTTATTTTTAGTAACAGGAAATTGACATTATATCGCGCGCAAGACTCTCAAACAATGGAATTTCATTTTTACGCGCGCGCAGATACGAACCGTTTCTTTTCCAACAATAAGATTTCATTGCGTGCGCGTGATGTCATCAACTTCCTGTTTAAGCGCCAAGCACATCGCCAAGAAACGCAAGATAATTACCATTACAATCATAATAAATTCATTTTATAGATCTTTTGCTGGTCCAGTTCTTGGTGGAATATTGAATGATAACTTTGGATTTCCCTGGACATCTTCTGTAAGTTTCCATAACAGGTTTATCGTAAGGCCATTACCGTATTTATTCCAATAAACGCCCTCTCAAGTCCTAAAACATTTCATAAACGCTTCTTCTAATAGACGCCTCCTCCAATAAACACCCTTATCTCCCGACCTTCTAAGCACCAGGAGTGTTTAAGGTATACTCCAGGCTTGCTTCAAGTAATTTTTTTGTTGTTGCTTAGACTTCCTTATTTGTCCATTGTTTGGGCTTCCTGTGTCGTAATTTAACCGGTTTGAAATCCCAATTACAACACAGGCAGCCCAAGAAACAGAAAAACTTAACGTACGATGCTGTTTCAACAACCACACAAATACTTATTTATCTCTCACAAAGGAAATTCTCCATGTATATGTTTATATCTAATGTAAATTTGTTTTTTATTTATGTAAATGTATTGTATGTAAATAAAATAATGCGTAAATAAACAAGCAGGGCGTCCATTGGAATAAATACAGTTTTATTAAGTGATAATACAGATTATATATATATTTTTAGATTGCAGCATTTTTGAATGCTGGACAGGTATGTGACAGGTGTATTGGTTTTTCTATTCGTTCGTCTGCTTTTTCGTTCGTTCGTTCAGTTAGTTGTTTACTTGTTTATCTGTTTTTTGTTTGTCTTTGTTTTTTGTTTGTTCGATTGTTTTGATATGATGATATGATATGATATGATATGATAACTTTATTTAAGCACGATAAAATATTCAGCATAGCTGGTGGGGTCGCTGGTTGGGTCGTTTTTTGTTTGTTCGCCTCTTCGTTCGTTTGTTTGTTAACTTGTCTGCCTCTCTGTCTGTTTAAGTTTTGTTTTTTTGTTGGTTTGTTCACTCACTCACTCGTTCGTTCGTTTGTTTGTTTGTTCGTCTTTTTGTTTGTTTATTCGATCAATTGTTTGATTGTTTGTCCGTTTACTCACCCCTTCGTTCGTTTGTTTGTCAACGTCTGAATTTTTGTTTATTCGCTTATTCGCTTGTTCGTTCGCCAACTCGTTCGTATGTTTGACTGCTCGTCTAACACTGGCCTTCTTAGAGAAATCCTCCTGAGGCCCCCCTGGCCGAAGAATGCTACTCACCACCTGATCTCAATGTACATATATGCTTTCATTCTGTGAATATCCTTTCGCGATCTAATTAGTGTTTTTAATTTCCTTGTTTCATCCATAAAGTGTATTCATAATTTTGTGTTAATGTTTTTGCCCTTTAGTCGGTTATCCTGGTAATATTCTTCATGTGCAACAGGTATGTAACAGATGTAGTAGTAGTAGTAGTAGTAGTAGTAGTAGTAGTAGTAGTAGTAGTAGTAGTAGTAGTAGTAGTAGTAGTAGTAGTAGTAGTAGTAGTAGTAGTAGTAGTAATAGTCGTAGTAGTAGAAGTAGTAATTGTAGTAGTAGTAGTAGTAGTAGAGTGATTTTCATCGGACTGTGAAACAATTACTAATAGTCAGTGTTTAATAGTGTCTAATAGTTGTATTGCAACAAAAGAAAACAATGGGTGCAAAGTCTATTAGTGTCTATTAGCTTAGTAACTATTTCACAGTCCGGCGAAAATCACTCTAGTAGTAGTAGTAGTAGTAGAAGTAGTAGAAGTAGAAGTAGAAGTAGTAGAAGTAGTAGTAATAGTAGAAGTCGTCGTCGTAGTAGTAGGTAGTAGTGTAGTAGTAGTAGTAGTAGTGTAGCAGTAGTAGCAGTAGTAGTAGTCAGTAGCAAGTAGCCATAGTAGCTAGTAGTAGTAGCAGTAGATAGCAGCAGTAGCGCAGTACAGTGTAGCAGTAGTAATATAGTAGGTAGTAGTAATAGTAGGTAGTAGTAGTTTAGTAGTAGTAGTAGTAGTAGTAGTAGTAGTAGTAGTAGGAGTTAGTAGTAGTAGTAGTAGTAGTAGTAGTAGTAGTAGTAGTAGTAGTAGTAGTAGTAGTAGTAGTAGTAGTAGTAGTCAAGTAGTTGTAGTAGTAGTAAGTAGTAGTAGTAGTAAGTAGTAGGTAGTAGTAGTAGTAGTAGTAGTAGTGTAGTATTAGTAGTAGTTGTAGTATGTAGTAGTAGTAGTAGTAGTAGTAGTAGTATTAGTATACGTTGTAGTAGTATTAGTAGTAGTAGTAGTAGTTGTAAGTAGTAGTAGTAGTAGTAAAGGTAGTAGTAGTAGTTCGTAGTAGTAGTAGTTGTAGTAGTAGTAGTAGTACTAGTAGTGGTAGTAGTAGTTGTAGTAGTAGTAGTTGTAGTAGTAGTAGTAGTAGTGATAGTAGTAGTAAAAGAAATAGTAGTAGTAGTAATAGTAATAGCAGTAGTAGTAGTAGAGTGCACGCACTTAATCCGTGAAACATAAATAGTACAAAATAGTGCTAAATTATGGTAATTCCTTTGTTTCCTATTGTCTAATCAACACTATTTACTATACTAATTAGTAGTGTTTGTTTCACGGATTAAGTGCATGCACTCTAGTAGTAGTAGTAGTAGTAGTAGTAGTAGTAGTAGTAGTAGTAGTAGTAGTAGTAGTAGTAGTAGTAGTAGTAGTAGTAGTAGTAGTAGTAGTAGTAGTAGTAGTAGTAGTAGTAGTAGTAGTAGTAGTAGTAGTAGTAGTAGTAGTAGTAGTAGTAGTAGTAGTAGTAGTAGTAGTAGTAGTAGTAGTAGTAGTAGTAGTAGTAGTAGTAGTAGTAGTAGTAGTAGTAGTAGTAGTAGTAGTAGTAGTAGTAGTAGTAGTAGTAGTAGTAGTAGTAGTAGTAGTAGTAGTAGTAGTAGTAGTAGTAGAGTGATTTTCATCGGACTGTGAAACAATTACTAATAGTCAGTGTTTAATAGTGTCTAATAGTTGTATTGCAACAAAAGAAAACAATGGGTGCAGAGTCTATTAGTGTGTATTAGCTTAGTAACTATTTCACAGTCCGATGAAAATCACTCTAGTAGTAGTAGTTGTAGTAGTAGCAATAGTAGTAGTAGTAGTAGTAGTAGTAGTAGTAGAAGTAGAAGTAAAAGTAGTAATAGTAGTAGTAGTAATTATAGTAGAAGTAGTAGTAGTAGTAATAATAGTAGTAGAAGTAGTAGTAGCAACAGTAGCAGAAGCAGAAGCAGTAGTAATAGTAGTAGCAGTAGCACTAGCAGTAGCAGTAGCAGTTCGAAAGACGTAGAAGTCCTGGTCCTCTTTTTAGTTGAAACTGATTCCCTAGGGTTTTAGGTTATGTATGTGTCATATATATATATGTTGTCACGTTTGGTTTATTCATTTCAGACGAAGATCATCAGCAAGTTATAGTGATGAAGAGACTCAACCATTAATTAGAAAAAGAAGCAGAGAAACCCTTTTGTAGATAAAAGAATCTGACTTTTTAAAAAGTCTGGAAAAAAATACGCTCAAACTTCTACAATAAAAGCAAATAGTACATAGTTAACCAAGAGACCACAATGCTAAGAGAGAGAAACTGGTATTGATGTCTGTACGATGTGCCTGGCGGTTAAGGTTATTTTTAGAAACAGAAAGCAGTTGAAGTAGAAGTAGTAGTATAGTAGTAGTGGTAGTAGTAGTATAGTAGTAGTAGTATAGTAGTAGTAGTAGTAGTAGTAGTAGTAGTAGTAGTAGTAGTAGTAGTAGTAGTAGTAGTAGTAGTAGTAGTAGTAGTAGTAGTAGTAGTAGTAGTAGTAGTAGTAGTAGTAGTAGTAGTAGTAGTAGTAGTAGTAGCAGTAGTAGTAGTAGTAGTAGTAGTAGTAGTAGTAGTAGTAGTAGTAGTAGTAGTAGTAGTAGTAGTAGTAGTAGTAGTAGTAGTAGTAGTAGTAGTAGTAGTAGTAGTAGTAGTAGTAGTAGTAGTAGTAGTAGTAGTAGTAGTGGTGTTGTTTGTGGTTTAGGGGTTTTGTAAAAAAAGGTTTGGGGTGTTTCAGTTATTTGTTGTTGGTTAGTGTTTTAGTAGTTAGTAGTAGCATAGTAGTAGTAGTAGTAGTAGTAGTAGTTCAGTATTAGTGGTAGCTAGTAGTAGTAGTAAAACCCCTCCATCCTCTATTATTAGTAGCAGTAGCCATATTAGTAAGTGGTAGTAGTGGTAGTAGTGGTTAGTAGTGGTAGTCGTAGGTAGTAGTAGTAGCTGGGTGGTCCAGTAGTAGTGGTAGTAGGTAGTAGTGGTAGTAGTGGTAGTAGTGGTAGTAGTGGTAGTAGTGGTAGTAGTGGTAGTAGTGGTAGTAGTGGTAGTAGTGGTAGTGTGGTTCAGTGGGGGTAGTGTGGTAGTGGTAAGTTTTTTAGTAGTGGTAGTATGGTAGTAGTTAGTAGTAGGTAGTAGTTTAGTAGTAGTACTAGTACTAGTATAGTGTAGTAGTGGTAGTAGTAGTGGTAGTAGTGGCTAGCAGTGGTAGTAGTAGTGGTAGTAGTGGTAGTAGTCAGTAGAGTAGTAGTGGTAGTAGTGGTAGTAGTATAAGTGGTAGTCGGGTAGTAGTAGTATAGTAATTTTTTAGTAGTAGTAGTAGTAGCAGCAGCAGCAGCAGCAGCAGCAGCAGCAGCAGCAGCAATAGTAGTAGTAGTAGCAGTAGCAGCAGGAACAGTTCAAAAGACGTAGAAGTGCTTAATGTCCCCTTTTTAGTTGAAACTGATTCCCTAGGGTTTTAAAGTTATGTTGTCACCTTTGGTTTATTTATTTCAGACGAGGATCATCATCAAGTATTAGTGATGAAGAGACTCAACCGCTAATAAGATAAAGAAGCAGAGAAACACTAGTTTGTATAGGAAATACATGATACCAAACTTGTACAGTAAAAACAAACACTGCATAGGTGGACTGGATGCAGTGAATTGATAAACATTACATGTTCACCAAGAGACCACAATACTAAGAGAGCTGAACTGGTATTGAGGTCTATACGATGTGCTTGGCGGTTAAGGTTATTTTTAGAAACAGAAGAATGACGCCATCGCATGCGCAAACAATAATATTTGATTACCGTTGGAGGAACGGTTCAAATTCCGTAGTTTGAGGGCGTGGCCTTGTGCGCGCTATATGACGTCAGTACAGTTTCCTGTTTCTAAAAATAATCTTAAGCGCTAAGCACATCGCGCAGTCATCAATTCGCAAGTTTCTCTCTCCCCTATCTCTTGACGTTAACATAATAATAATACATCCAAACATTCTGAATCAAGACCCGCATTTTTCTTAAATTAGGCTACATTTGTGTTTTGTTGATTTGATTTTGTTTTGTCAGTCATCCTTTATTTGTACTTCAAATCAACTAATTTCTTGCGCGAATTCACATAAGACCCGGCCACAAGAATGATTGAAGGATCCATAAACAATCTAACAGAAGTTGGAAAAATATGGATCGCTGTGCAACAATTTTCGTTGTAATATAACAACGGTTTATATACGTAATTACGTACGCTTTCCCTGATCTTTTGACGCAAAATTAAATGTCTTATCCGTGTATTGCTACTATCTTGATTTCCACATCTATTCATTTATGGTAATTAAAAGCGTTATACGACGACTTTCTCATTCAGGTCCTTGGGTCATTAAGCACATCGCGCAGTCATCAATTCGCAAGTTTCTCTCTCCCCTATCTCTTGACGTTAACATAATAATAATACATCCAAACATTCTGAATCAAGACCCGCATTTTTCTTAAATTAGGCTACATTTGTGTTTTGTTGATTTGATTTTGTTTTGTCAGTCATCCTTTATTTGTACTTCAAATCAACTAATTTCTTGCGCGAATTCACATAAGACCCGGCCACAAGAATGATTGAAGGATCCATAAACAATCTAACAGAAGTTGGAAAAATATGGATCGCTGTGCAACAATTTTCGTTGTAATATAACAACGGTTTATATACGTAATTACGTACGCTTTCCCTGATCTTTTGACGCAAAATTAAATGTCTTATCCGTGTATTGCTACTATCTTGATTTCCACATCTATTCATTTATGGTTAATTAAAAGCGTTATACGACGACTTTCTCATTCAGGTCCTTGGGTCATTTTTGCCTCGATGTGGTGACTATTTCAATTATCTTGATTATATTTAGCAAAGTGACTTGGCAGTACATTTTCTGTATTTTTTACATTCAAGTGTATTTTGCTGAAGATCGCTAAAGGTTAAATCTTACCGGTCCATGAACTTATTGCGTGACACGCGTTACCATGGCCATCGAACGATTTCTTTTTCAAAAGTCAGTCAATCAGAGAAAGAGGATTTGTTTAACATCGACATTTACACGTGAAACCACTCACAGTCCCAAAGATTTTATTTCATATGTTGCCACACTTAAGGCCTGGACAAACGGCTTCAACATTTGCTTCAACAAGCGTTCAATTTTGTTGAATAGCAATATTCAAACCTGGTTGAAAATTTGGGTGGGGTTGCGTGACCCGCTTGATCACTGGAATCCTTACCCGCATCCAACCGTAGATTCCATGTAAAAAGTATATCGTTTTCCAGATCAAAATAGTTAAAATATATTTAAAAACGAAAACTGGTTATCCGCTCATACCAATATAGCTTACAGAGGATTATAGAAGTTGAACGTTACTGAGAAGTCTGGGATATCGGATCATCCGGACAAATTCGCAGCCTGCTTTGGTCAAGTGATTCTGCAGAGTCTACGGCCATAATTCATCATGAACAACAACAATAACAGCAACAACGACAAATTATTGAAACACTTTATGGTTTTGACCCGATATTTAATGACAATCTAAGGCACTATCATTACATTTTCCCCATTAGAGTTTCTTACTTTCTCTAGAGTGAAGCACGTATTTCACCCTTTCGTGATTGCGTTACGGGTTTGCGTTACAAACTTGCGTTACAGCTATTTATCCCGCTGAACAACTTAAAGACGGTTTAAGATGTAGGTTTCACATTTTGTTGATATTGGTCCCCGACATCTAAATTCCCACGCGGGTTATAGCGAGCGACAATATAGGTTGTTGTCGTGTACCATCCTTCGGCATCAGGCCCGGTTTTGATTACTGCGATGCCAACTCCAACTGAAGTGGTAGATTTCCACACAACCTGTAATAAATGTTCCGAATCAGTTAAGGTGACTGGCTACCATAGACATTTTAGCCTACTGCGCACATTCGCGCGCAGGACGTCATAGCGCGCGGAGATTCTAGTGAATGGCCACTAACGCTGGGAAACTATAAAGTTTGTTGACAAAATTTCGTTTCAAAATAGTTCTCAATGATTTTAACAAGCAAAATGATTAGAAAATAAGCAAAAATGTTTTCTTTGGAGATAGGCATTCATTCAATGCTGATTATCTCGAAAACGAGCGCGGGACACCCCTTTTTTCTTTTCGTTTTTGGAATCAGCATTAAATTTCGCTTCAGAAAATTGTGGCTTAAACGATTTTTCATTATTTTTTCTAATAGTAGCCAATCACCTTAAAATAGGTATCAAGATCTGATCATGAAACTTAACCCGAATCTAAATCTGAATCTGAGGCCAAATAGAATTGTGAGAATGAGTCTTTAAATATGCGTAATATCATTCATTCATGCTCTTTTCAATTTACATTGTAATTCATTCAAAGTCTGTACCAACAATTTCCTTCCATCTCGCTCAGATTCCGATTCCGATCTCGATCAGACTGTCTACGTTTTCTTAACGCGTTTTTCAATCACGCTTTTGATCTCTTTCTGAATAAATGTTTAATGTAACGAATGACGCGTTTTAGTTCAATAACGCTTTCGACCTCTCTCTGAATAAACGTTCAATGTACCGAATAACACGTTTTTCGATCACGCTTTTGACCTCTCTCGTTATTACACGTACACGTACCTCACTTCTGTAATTTTCCGTCACTCACAACATGAAATGGGCGAGTGCTAGAGGGTGCGGGATTATTGTTGCATAAGGAGTTGCAAACCTAAGAAATACTCTTGCGTTTTGGCGCAATATAGAGTTGAACGCACACCGGTCGCTAGGGTACCCTGATACCTTAAACAGTTTGGAGATATACCATAGAATGGGTTACCTGTGTAAAATGTCCAACTTTTTTCTTAGGGTCCTTACTAGGTCCAGGGTTGTTCCAGTCATAGTTTTCGATTTCCTTGTACCTAAAGAATCAAAATTTGATTATGAATTAGATTATTTGAGTTATTATGTATACAGCAGCTTTAGTTATACAGTCTGTGTCGACACCACAGCTAAACAACTACGCATGCGCGAGTTTTCGGGCTTACGCGGGCTTACGCGCGTCCGCGTCTTTATGACAGGAATCCAAAGCAATATGTTTTGAAATTTTGTATGAAAACACTTACAGTTATGCAAGAGATACAAACAAATTTCGATTTACAGTTTACAGTGTCTAATGCATGTCCCCTTTTTGAATTTTTATTTCTTGTTGGCGAGGACTGGGGCTAGTGGCGAGGACTGGTTCGCCATGGGATCGCCACTAGCCCAAATCCCCGCCAACTCGGACTCCCTAAAAGAAACCATGCATGTCTCTACACGATTATGTTCTACCCAAAAATTATAAGTAAATCACAATGATGATGATGATGACGATGATGATGATGACAACAACGACGAAAACTTCGTAGTGTTATATACAATTAACAATTTATGGGGAATGCATACCGATCTTAAAGGACTGATCGATGAATTTTATATTACCTGTATAAATATTTTTTTAATGTTTTCCCATTGCTATTCCATCAAAATTCAAGCGCTGCTTTTCCTGAAGCTCGTTTACTGGGCAAGACAATAAAGGAAAACACCCAGGTTTGGAGTGTTATGGTTATGGGCCAAGGGGCACAAAAGCCGCTTTATTAGAACATCCAACATAAACTACATCATTGTAAAACTACTATATAATGTGGATGTATAAAATCAGGACTTGACCCAGTAAAGGTGAGGGCACAAAAGCGCCACAGAAAACGTCTTGAACAACAAGACAAGTCGATGAAGGCAAGGGAAGGAGGTGGGAAAAAATTCCAAAGCTGTCAGTCTGTGCGAAGTCAAGGTTGGAATGAGTGGCTGCTCATGATCACGTGCTGTATAGCCCTAGGGGGGGGGGGGGGGGGGGTCATACAATTGCTATTTCCGAAAACCGGTCTCACGTTGCTTGTAGCAATACTAAATATTGCTATGCCACTCTTGTTGATCCTAAATACAAATAGCAATGGGAAAACTTTAATCTCCTATTCGTGAGCAAATATTTTCCTTTATCGCAATCAGACCACACGTGACTTTCTTACCACGATTCAACAGCATCAACGCAGTTACTTGCAGATAGGAAACCACCAGAAGACATCGCTGATGCCCAAAAGAGATTTTCGCCGTACTTTGTCTTTTTGTCGTGCTTCCATAAATCGTTCTGAGCAAGATACAATGCATATTTTGCAGCTTCTTCTGCAATACTACTATCCCACGACAGGGGTGGTGTGTCTTGGTGTAGGGCGCGCTTTTTATTGTGGGCACCCAAGCAGGCTTGTACGTCGACTGTTGGATTAAAAAATACATATCAAACATGCACATGAAGTAAGGTTAAGTAAGTAGTAGAAATTTTAAAGTTTGAAAGATATAAGTTGAAAAATCAAGGAGACACGAATTTTCAAACAAAAACGAAATTTTGTATGAAAACATTATTTTGTTGTTATGCAAGAGATACCAACAAATTTCGATTTTTGAAAATTCGTATCTCCTGGATTTTTCAACTTATATTCTTCAAACTTCACAGTTTTACTGATTTTGATGTGCTCTTTCCAGCTATGATCATTGTTTTTAAGTTTGGGAACTTTTGGAATTACATGAAAAAGCCGTTAGTATAAAATGACTGTAGCAATTCACTGTACGGAAATTGTACGAAGTGAGCCCGAACATTATACGAACTTAGTCACGTGAGAGTGTGGCGAGAGCGTTGTGAGAGATTGTTGAGCACATGGCATTGTAATGGAAAATTTTGAAGTTTTGTTTTAAAGTAAAAATCGATTCAAATCTAGCAGAATAGATTCAATTATTCTACATGGTCCTTCGAGCCGGATAGCGAAAACATCACAATGTCGTCTGGTAAGAAAAAGAAGAGTCAACGAACGGGACATCGCAATTATATGTCAACTCTCTTGGAAAAGACGAAGGAAATCTTACGGAATTACGACTCTACAACAATGGAATTACAACTCAAACAGATGGAAAAATCAATTCACGATCGAGAAAAAATCATTCAAAAATTAGACGAGGAGATTCTAGATTCAATTGAAGCCGATCATCTCATTCAGAAGGAAATCGAGGAAGCTGGAAAATTCAAAGAAAACATCGATGAAATTCTCATTCAGATCGCCGCCATGTTGGCGCCGCCGAAACGTGACAACGTCTCAAATGGAAATTCTTCAATTCATTCAAATGGAAATTCAACAAATTCAGGATCATCGAATCAAGGAAATTCTTCAACTAAACTACCGAAGCTTGTTATCAAGAAATTCGCTGGAGATCCAATCGAGTTTCAAACATTCTGGGACAGTTTTCGAAGTGCAATTCATGAAAATTCAAGTTTAAGTGAAATCGACAAGTTCAATTATTTACGAAGTCTCTTGGAAGGAAATGCTCTCAGCACTATCGCTGGGTTGCCGTTAACAGCTGATAATTATTCATCTGCAGTACAAATGCTACAGGAGAGATATGGAGACAAACAAGTGATTATAAATAGTCATATGGATTCACTACTGAAACTGCCTGTTGCATCTGGTTTGGACACGAAAAGGCTTAGAGTTATTTACGATACAGCAGAAAAGCACATCAGAGGACTCGATGCGTTAGGAATCAGCTCAGATCAGTATGGAAACCTGCTTGTACCGATTTTAATGAGTAAAATTCCACCTGACCTTCAACTCGTAATAACAAGAAAACTCGGAAAGGACAAATGGGACTTAACAGCACTTCTAGAATCGTTCAAGGTGGAATTGGAAGCAAGAGAAATGTGTTCTTTAATGAGTACAAGTCACATCGATGAAAGGAAAAGATCAACACAACCTAGAACTGTACCAACATCAGCTCAAGCATTGTTTTCAGAACAACAAGGATCAAGAGATCAAATTCAAGGACCACGAAATCAAGGATTTAGAAATCAAGGAACTAGAGATCAAGGATTTAGAGATCAAAAACCAAGAGAACAATGGGTCTCGTGTACTTATTGCAAGGGAGAACATCAAAGTCGAAAATGTCATATTGTAACAGATATCAAGTCAAGAAGGGACTTTCTAAGGAAGAAAGGCAAATGTTTCAACTGTCTTAAAGTAGGACATCTTAGTCGTGATTGTCCAACAGCAAGAAAATGTTTTAATTGTAATCAGTGGCATCATGTCAGTCTGTGTGATAAGCAAGGAGGTACCCAAGACAGTAGCAACACTCAATCAGTCCAGATTTCAAGCTCATCAGGAGACTCAGGCAAGGGGACTGGAACAACTACACATGTAGGAGACTCAGGCAAAGGGACTGGAACAACTACATGTGTTAGCACATCAAGAGAAGGAGTACTGCTTCAAACTGCCACTGCATTTGTTTGTAACCCTGACAATCCAAGAATTAGCACTAAAGCAAGAATTCTATTTGATAGTGGATCACAGAAGTCATATGTAACAAAGAAGTTAAAGGACGGCATGTGTTTGTCTTCATGTAAAACTGATACTCTGTCTATCAAAACCTTTGCATCAAAGTCAGAACTTGTTCAAAACTGTGAAATTGTTAACTTGTGTGTCAAAGGAATTGACAGTGTTGATGTCTGTATTGCTGCTCATGTAGTCCCAGTGATATGCTCACCCATTCAAAATCAACGAATTGAATTTGCTCAGAATAAATTTGCACATCTGAACCATCTACAGCTGGCAGATGAAACTGATGGAAACTCTCAACTGGAAATTGACATTCTAGTAGGATCAGACTTTTATTGGAACTTTATCAAGGGGGGAGTCATTAAGGGGACAACAGGACCCACTGCAGTAGACACGCATCTTGGATGGGTCTTGTCTGGGCCTACGTCTGACTTTGATCCCTGTGGTAAGTCAACAAATGTTATGCATACGCATGTACTGAAGATTACAGAGGAACTGGGTACTGAAGAATTAGAAGATGTACGCCCTCAACTGAAACAGTTCTGGTCATTAGAGTCTATTGGAATCTTACCTGATGAAGAAAATCAAGTTCACAAGAAATTCTTACATGACATTCAGTTTGATGGAGAAAGATATTCTGTAAATCTGCCTTTTAAGGAACAACATCCAATAATTCCAGACAACTATCAAACTTGTGTAAAGCGTCTAGGAACACTTCTGCGAAGATTACGAGAAAATCCAGTTGTCTTGGAAGAATATGACACTGTTCTAAAGGATCAACAGTCAAGAGGGATCATTGAAGATGTGACTGAATCTGAAACAACTGAAGTTGGTAAGGTACATTATATTCCTCATCATTGTGTCATACGTCAAGATAGTAGTACAACTAAGTTGCGCATTGTTTATGATGCGTCATGCAAAACACAGGATGTGTCGCTGAACAGTGTTTTGAACTCTGGTCCATGTTTGTTTCCAAATCTATTTGATGTCTTGCTGAGATTTCGTTGTCACAAAACTGCTGTAGTAGCTGACATTGAAAAGGCATTCTTGCAAGTAGAAGTCAGTCCAGAACACAGAGACTTTTTAAGATTTCTATGGGTAAAAGACATAAATGAGAATGCTCCAGAAATTGTTGTAAAGAGAATGAAAAGAGTTATGTTTGGAGTAACGTCATCGCCATTTTTGCTTGCTGCAACTCTTCAGCATCACATTTCAAGATACAAAAATTGCACAGCTACTGCTGATGAACTTCTGAGATCATTTTACGTAGACGACTTAGTGTCTGGAGCCAATTCGAATGAACAGGCATATAAACTTTATGGAGAAGCAAAGAATATCCTAAAGGAAGGAGGATTCACACTACGTAAATGGTCATCAAATTCAAAGGAACTACTTGAACAAATCCATAAGGAAACTCAAGAATCAGTGGTTGTCAATGAGAATAACACTTCTATTGTTCAAGAAGATTCAAGCTATGCTAACCTCATGCTTGGCAACTCAAAGGAACAAATTGAAAAAGAGCAAGAACAGAAAGTATTGGGACTAGTTTGGAACACTGAAAATGATCAAATTGTTTTTAGATTTCAAGGACTGATAAATGCTGCAAAGGAACTTGAACTGACAAAGAGAAGTGTTTTGAAAGTCATTGCAAGTATTTATGACCCAATAGGGTTTCTCTCACCAATCATCATACCTATGAAAATATTGTTTCAAGAACTGTGTCTTGACAAGCTTGACTGGGACACTGCTCTATCGACAGATTCTGCACGAAAATGGAAGGAGTGGATTGAACAACTGGAGAACCTTCACGAAGTAAGAATTAACCGTTATTGTTTAGTTGAACCTCATGTGTCTATTGAACTGCATTCATTCTGTGATGCAAGTGCAAAGGCTTATGCTGTTGTTGTGTATTTGCGGATTGAATGTGAAGGTCATATGATTACCACATCACTGATTACTGCGAAGACAAGGGTGGCCCCTTTAAGTTCTCAAAGCATCCCAAGATTAGAACTTCTTGGAGCTCTTTGTCAAGCGAGACTCATATCTACTGTTAAAAAGGCTCTTTCACCAATTGTCTCATTGTCAAAGACTTATTGTTGGACTGATTCTATTACTACACTTTACTGGATTGTTGGAACCGATAAGGAATTTAAGCAGTTCGTCGAAAATCGAATTCAAGAAATTAGAAGGCTTACAAGTCCAGAAGACTGGCATCATGTACCTGAAAAAAACAATCCTGCTGATTTACCTTCTCGTGGTTTACGTGCAACAGAAATTCTAAACAACAAACTTTGGTGGCATGGCCCTGAATGGCTACAAAAACCAAAGGAATGCTGGCCCAAAACAGATGTTAGAGTAGAGGAAACACCTGAAGCAACTGAAGAGATGAAGAAGGGACAAGGTAAGGTAAGCACAACCTTACATTCAACAACTGAGCAACCCAAGATTGTGAATTTGGAAAACGTGATGAAACCCACAGATTACAGTAGTACTCTAAGATTATTCAGGATCACTGCCCTTGTACTCAGATTCATTGATAACTGTAATTATAAAAAAGAAAATGCAGAACTGTCCTATTGAAAGAGGACCCTTAACCACAGTGGAAATTGGAATTGCAGAAACTATGTGGCTGCTTACTATGCAGCATTCAATACCTAAGGATCAAAGGTTCAGACAGACTCAGTCAACTTTGGGACTGTTCTATGATGTGAACAATGTTCTACGATGCAGAGGAAGAATCGCTAATGCTAACATTCCTGATCTTGTAAAGTTTCCAATATTATTGCCAAGAGAACATTATCTAACTTCACTTATCATCCGTGAGAATCATGAAAGAGTAATGCATAATGGAGTGAAAGAAACCTTGAGTTCAGTTCGAGAAAGATTCTGGATTGTAAAGGGACGTCAGTCAGTGAAGAAAGAGATAAATCGATGTATAGTTTGCAGAAGATTTGAAGGAAGGCCTTACATCGCTAAGACTTATGCAGACTTACCTGAATTTCGTCTGTCTATGGATTTTCCCTTCACATACATTGGAGTTGACTTTGCTGGACCGATCTATTTTAAAACTGTATTGAAAGGGAACAATGAAATGTCTAAGAGTTACATAGCACTTTACACGTGTGCTAGTACACGAGCAGTTCACTTAGAACTTGTACCTGATTTAACTGTAGGAGCATTCATACGCTCATTAAGAAGATTCGTTAGTCGTCGAGGGATTCCAAGTCTTATTGTCTCAGACAATGCGAAGACATTCAAATCAGCTGAGAAGAAACTAGTCAGACTGTTCGAGACCGCCAAGGTGCAAGAATTCTTGTCTTCTAAAAGAGTGCGTTGGCAGTACAATCTGGAAAAGGCACCATGGTGGGGCGGTTTCTGGGAAAGGATGGTCAAGTGTTCTAAGAGGTGTCTCAAGAAAGTACTTGGAAATTCTAGATTAAACTACGATGAACTGAACACTGTTCTTGTTGAAGTTGAAGCTGTTTTAAATTCACGACCACTTACTTATGTATCATCAGAAGATTTAGAAGAAGTTTTGACCCCTGCACATTTACTACTTGGTAAACGTTTACATACTCTACCAGACCCAAGCATTGAACAACTTGAACCAGACTCTACTGAAGCTGGACTTACAAAGAGAATGAAATACATGATAAAACTGTTAACACACTTCTGGGGACGTTGGCAGAGAGAATATTTATTGGAACTTCGAGAACACCACAGAGTGGTACCCCCTCAAGGCGAACCTACCACACCCATTCAAGTAAACGACATCGTGTGTATACATGACGAAAATACTCCACGAAGCTTGTGGCGACTTGCCAGAGTCAAAGAAATTATCAAAGGCAACGATGGTCAACCACGTGGAGCTGTTGTCCAAGTTGGCGAGAGGAGCAAAAAGGCAAAGATACTGCGTCGTCCAATTCAGAAGTTATTTCAACTAGAAGCATCGTCCAGGAAGGATTCAACAACAAAGGAAGAAGTATCAATCAAGGAAGAAGCGTCAACTAAAGAAGAAGTATCAACAAAGAAGCAAGACGAAAAGCAAGAAGTCAGACAACGACCAAGAAGACAAGCAGCCATTGTGGGCGAAATTAAAAGACGTTTAATTGACAATTAAATTGTCAAGGGGGGAGTGTACGGAAATTGTACGAAGTGAGCCCGAACATTATACGAACTTAGTCACGTGAGAGTGTGGCGAGAGCGTTGTGAGAGATTGTTGAGCACATGGCATTGTAATGGAAAATTTTGAAGTTTTGTTTTAAAGTAAAAATCGATTCAAATCTAGCAGAATAGATTCAATTATTCTACATTCACAAAATACGTCATTTACACGTATAAGATTGCAGAATACGTCTTGGTAACAGTCATATTCGCATTCGGCATGAAAAATCAGTTAAGAATAGTTATGTTACCAGGTCCTACCCCAAAATGCCTCCAGGTATCTGATTTTTCGAAAATGCGCCTTGTCTATTGAATTAAGGAGACTAATAATATCCTTGACAATTTTATCCGTCTGTTTTGGACGTTAAGAAAATATTGCTTCATTGTGGTTACTCGCACCGTGTACATGTACATAGGTTTCACAAAGTTTCAAGTCATTTTCAATTTTCATTGATTTTGTTGGTTCAAGTACTCCCTCGAATACAAAGTATTTTGTTTTTACTAAAGCGCCAAAGAAAAATCTCCATAATACTGGGGTTTGTTCAAAAGAGCTTTTATTTACAAACATATGACCTAGAAACATGGTTATATCCTATTTTTGTTGTTTAGTTATGTGGTTAAAGTTGCACAGTTTGCAACAAAGTTAATAGAGCGAAATGGTTAAGAAACCCATTGTTCTATCTTTTTGTTCACTTTTTCCAACCGCAACCGTGCACAACAAAAAAGCATTCCTACATATATCAGCCAATCAGCCAATGAAAACGCGCGTTTGGGTCAGGTCAGTCATGATCAAGCATAATAAATGGAAGTAAAACAAAAGATTGTGCACGGTCAAGGCCTTACTCAACATCCATGTTTGCTGCTTTGTCAGTCCTTTTGATGTTTGCCGAGTTTCCAAACCATTCCGCTCTATTAACTTTGGTTTGCAAGTATAACATTATCCCTTTCAACAAAGTACTTACCGCTGACTATTTCTGCACTCCTTTTCTGCACTTTCGAATCTATAATAAAATTATAGAAAATACTTAATGATTATAATCCATCCATCAATCAATTATGTGATCAATCAGACGACATCAAATTAAATTCACTTCAGCTAATTCATAAAATGAGCGTCTCAACAGGGTTAACCGTTATGAATTAGCCGTTGAGCGACCACAAATTTAGCTGTTGGTCATAAACATAGCAAAAAACTGAAATGTTAGCCGTAAAATTTTGTTCTTTCAAACCGGATTATTTTGCTTTGAAAGGATCAAACACAATGAGTCTTGTTTTGCCATCTAGTACCAAAAAATAGAGCTGAGGGACTTGTGCGGTAAAGCAGAAAAGTCCAAAAAAGAGTCCTAAAACATCAAACGTGTTATTCATCAATCAAAATTAATTTGTAACCTTCAACAATAATTAAAATTTAATTATTAAACTTAGATAACCGTAAAAAATAATGTAGAAAATTATGTCATCGCTTCGAGAGGATTTGTGGGATTTACATGAATTATATAGGCTGTTTTGTGGGGAAACCGCTGGCAATAGACAAGAGGGTCATTTATTTGAAAATCGTTTGTGAATACAGGGTGTTTTCAATTTAAGTTATGTGTAGTAAAACACAGGCGTATGTTGAGAGTTGAAATAAAAACCGCATGCAGTCAGTCCTCTAAGGGTCAATATGATTCGCTAAAAGTTAGCAGTTTTGCTAAAAATATGCTATATTTGAGTCGCATGCATGCATGCGATAAAACGATCCCTTGCAACCAACTAGCTGTTGTGTTTCAAGAAGGCAATAAGAAAATCATTGTTTTTACAAATCAATTTCTAACCTGAGCTTTTCAGAAGCAGAGCACGATAATCATTTTGCTTGCAAGGTGCTGCATTCAAAGACCAAACCAATGCAAGGAGGACGAGCAGGGCAAACGTTTTAAGCATATTGATTTCTGAACTTCCTCTCAGTTGTATCAAAGTCGGTACAGTAGCTGTTGTAAGGTGAAGAATCTTGTCAGTTCTTTAGCGGTTGTCCTCTTTTAAGCAAAATACTCAGAATACATCACTTTTCCAAAGTTTATTTTACCCCAAGAAGAGGACTAGATTCAAAAATTTGTCATTTATAGATTACTGGAACACAAAGAAAGTTCTATATGTATCTTACCACCATCAGACTAAAGTAGGAATTGGGCAATAGGCTACCGTTAAGCAACAAAGTGCATGGTCAGACATCATAAAACTCCGATCGATCTGCCTCTGTCTAGCCGATTCAAAACATTAATCTGACGTGACGCATAATTATGTAAACGGTGTAATGACTCTAGTTTTGAAACAAGTGCATGTAAAAACACTATTTGTATAGTTTGAATGTAAAGTTTAACTGAAAGACATCCAGGAGATATATCAATAAAATTGATGTACAGTATCTCCTGGATACGGATATTGAGTGAAGGAACGAAGAAAATGGAACTGAAGATAGTAACTGAAAAAAGAATTGAGGAAAGAAACAGATCTAGAATTGAAGGAATTCTATACGGATCTTCAAGGTGGCGAGAGCGCTAGCACTGCACCGGTGATCACATAAATTTAAACATACCAAAATTTTCGGGGATTTTCGCCGTTTTGGGTATAGCTTTGTGCGTTTTAGAAGAATAATTTATCTTCTCCGAGAAGATAACGAAGAAAATGATTTTTACTAAAATTGAGGCAATCCGATCGATTCTCACACAAGAAATCTATAAAAACAAAAAGTTTCCTTCGCACCTTTAAGGTGATTCGTTACTACTTATTGGAACACTGAAGATATTTTGATGCGCGCTTTTCCTCAACCAAACTTTTTCGAAATCGATTTTCTGTAATTTTTTATCTTAAACAAAGAAACATTGAATTTTATATAAGGGAATGTTATTTTAAAATTTGTGTTCATCGTTTTAAGATTGTCGGATATATGAATACATTTAAAAAACTCCCATTTTACAAATGATTTTTAATTTTTTAGGGCAATAATTTTCGAATCCCTCGATGAATTTTCTTGTCAGACAGCAAATAAGGAGCCAAGCCCTGAAAGTTTCTATCTGAGATGTTTCGTTCAATTACTGACCATACAACTTGCTGGGCAAAATGGTATTCGAATTATCATGACACTGCGTCACTAATACACCGTTAGCTATCAAACAAATACCTGAAGATTTAGGGGGCAGCCGGCGAAGTCCTCTTGAAGCGGAACGGCGATTGGTTTAAAAAACAATGGTCATTTGAAAACAGCGAATGAAAACATTGAATCATGTTGTATTCCATAGGCCAATCAGAAATTGCGTTCAAACCCACTTTGTGCTATCCAGGATTTAGCCCAGACTTGCTGCATTTCGCAAAAGGGATGCTATCCTAAACTTAGAGAGAAACTGTGTGATCATGCCCAGAAGCCTACAAGAAATACAGTCAGTGCTAATATTTATTAATTATAGATATTATCATTGCCGAGCAATTCTTCAAAGATAATTATTAACGAAACGTAACGCGAGGTACATCCGGGGTACATTTAACATCGGTTTGGATGGCCTTTATTTTCGACCAATCACAAAGCGACATTCGTTATAATTTATTCAGTTACGTCTCCATCCGCTTTGTTCTTGTCAGATTTTTTCTAACAAAAATTCCCATGTCAGTGCATGATGATCTTTGCCACCTTAGATCATGTCTTTATACGCTCAAAGGGCTCAAGCATGTACTAAAACGTATTATATATTTATGGATTATAATTAATGTTTCATCTGTGCCACACGGGATGTTTATATAGCTGTTTGGCATCATAAACTTAAGTAAATGGCCACTTTTTGCATTTGACTGAAGACCAATCCATCACTGAGTAAATAAAGCTATTTAGTATGAATGCATCCCTTTTTATCGCAAAAAATTGGTCATTCGGGGAAGAAGTCGTTGGGAGGGGATTGGTCTAAAGTCGCTTAAGGAGCTTCTACTGTTATACACTTTTAAAAAAATGTTGTCGAAGCGTAAAACATCTAATCGCCACAGTAAACGAAGCAGTGCTTCAACCGTTCAACGGGGTCGAACTGAAAGTAGACTGCAAACAGTTCTACTTTTCCCTCCGGATGCAGCAAGGACGAGTTTTTAGAACACCCTGACGAGCTAGTGGCAATGGAGACGTCAACTCGTCCCCACTGCTCGGCTCATCCATCCGCATATTCTAAAACCGGGGTCCCTGTGTATGACATACTAGTCATGTGTTTTCTACTTCCGGCTAGTTTTATATCATATTATTGATATGGACGAAAGTGGAAGTCCTTTGGTAGCCTTTTCGGGAGAAAAAGGTCTTAACAGACATAAATGCAGTATACCATGTCGTTACAGGCTATCGATTCTTGGTTGCTTAGGATTCGCTGTTGTGTACGCTTTACGGGTGAATCTCAGTGTTGCTTTAGTAGCGATGGTTAATTCTACTTCAAGCCATTCACGCTCCTATAAAAGCAGCTACTTTTATGAAGGTATAAAGCTACAAGATAGTCCTAAGGTAAGAGAAGATGGTCTGTTTATTGACTACAAATGCATTTAAACTCAGCCTCGTGTAATGTGTACCGAATATTGTATTGCAAATCTAAAATATTGAGGAAATGAAATTAAGATAAGTTTGAAAACGGATAAAAAGCACTGCAGTAATTATCGACTTGTGATTTTAGAAGTTTTTTTACCATGAAATCTACGAATTAAAGAGTGTGACATTGTCACGTAAGATTTGATTGTCACGCCACAAGTAGCCCTTGTAAAACAGTTACCATTGATATACAATCTATTTGATACCCTAAATTACAAACTTCACCGTCATTTAACGAATATCCACGTTCTGACGCTGAACATTTCAGTGAAAATTTATTTAGCAGCTCGTTGTATTGTTATTTCAATTTCAGTGCAGGGTTTCCAAGACCTTAAATGTCTGTCCCGCTTATAGCGGTCCGGCGATTTTTTTCAAAAAAATCGATTCTCTTTATTCTTTGTTGGTAAAAAGGGTTTGGTGTCAATGTCTTAAAAAGCGACTTCTTTTTGGCAACCAGCCGTTATTTCCTTTGACACAGCTTCGAGGCCGTTTTTTTCGATTGGGGCCAATTTCGGTCTGATTACCATGGGTAAAATTGCAGGTTTTTCGATACGCCTCATTCTTAGAATAATAAAGGTACAAAACTTTCCTTTCACCCACGTTTAAAACTATATTTCATGGGCTCAAATATTTAATATTAATCATTTTTACAAAATTTCAAGAAATCTAGCTGGTTTCGAAGAAATACCATTTCGACTTCAACTTGACGGCAAGAAAATCGTATCAAGTTTCACACTACAAATTTCAAAAGTAGAATGTAAATCTTACATAAAATGCATTTTAACGTGAAGTTCGTTTTATATTCTGACAGATTCCAGCGTAAAATCGCTGGGTATCCCTCTCGTTTAGAAGCGAACAGGCAGCCCAAATTGGCCATCGAGGCGTTTTCACAAAAGCATGACGAGTCACGCTACCAACTGCCTAATGCCCAGAAATAAAATATAAACACTCTAAAACACGACGGATGGCTTTGCAACAAGATTAAATGACTATTTCATTTTGATTTTCCTATTTCTTAAAACTTTTTGTACTCAAAAAGAGCATAAACTCCGTAAAATCTAGCAGAAAGGTGTATATTGCGTGACACAAAACGTGCACCTCGCACGATCAAACATTCTCTCATCGAAAATATCTTCTTCTTTTCTCTCTCTCTCCGTCTCTCTCCTCCTTGAAATCGATTTTTTAATCTTGGGACTCATTTCTTTTCTTTGTGATAACAGTAAGGTTTAGCTAAGACTTTTCTATTCTTTCTAATTATACTTGGTAACCGACATTTCGGTTCCTTTGAAGTCTACGAAATTCAAAGTTTAAAAAATCGTAAACAAGGAGAAAGTCTTCTAAACCATAATCTTTTAGTGCAGCAACAATTTTGTAACCCCCAATTACTTAGGAAAGCATCTTGTTTTATTTTTTTAAAGAAATCTTTAAGGATGGATTCCTTAATTATACAGCTTTTTTTTCCTTGTAAAGAACGGGAACAATAGTAATATGCTAATTATGTCGATTACTACAGAACAAGTGACAAAATGCATGATGGCGACTTGCTTCATGTCCTTTTGTGATGGAGATAACTGTGGAGGTTTCAGAGGTGTAAACGGAAGTAAACTTGTTACTCTATATGAATGTCAAGACGACATTGATGCCCATCTAAGAAGGCATCACCTTTCTAATGAAAACTTGAATGAATACCAGCTGATTCTTACTCGCGCTGGATATTTCGACATAACAGACATCCAAAGTAAAGAGTTGTTTGTTTGCCCATCACACAGAGGGCGACTGGGAAAATACTGGAACAGCCCAAAAACAACATGCCAGTACCCGCAACATAAAGGGAAATTGCAGTCCGTCAAAAGTGGCCGCGTATTTAATGTTCAGCTTTCAAAGGATACTCTTGATGTCTTTCATACTTTCATTCCTATTGGATCCCGTAAGTTACGTTATAACTCAATTAATTATTTTCACGTTATAAATTTTCAGTTTATTTGATGTTCTTCAAGACTGCAGGGGGATAATCAATTCAATTATCTTTATCTTTGTTCACATTCTTTTTGTAAATCCACTTCATTTATATGGATAACTGGGAGGGGAGGGGGTCTGTTTATTTACATTTATTCAAATTTCCTATTTTTATCTTCGTTTCAGCCATTTGTGAAAGCTGTAGAAAGATTCACAGCAGCAGTAAGGTTAAGGGTGATTGGTGTTCACTGAAACAGCGATCCGATGAAAACAGTACTGTAATAGATAAAGCTGTATTTACAGAAACATCAAGGTATAAAACATTTTGTAATTTATTCTGATGACACAGATGGGCTGCTAACCCTTACGATATTTTTAAACCACCGGCCAATGCACGATTTCCTTTTAGCGCGCGTTCGAATCGAGTTCTAAAAATAGCTCAAATGCGAGGCCACACGTTAAATTGGGCAGCCGAATTTTTTTAAAAAGGCGCGCATGGAGTCTCAATCTCCAGGTTATGCTTTCCTAATTGACATTGTTTCGTCGATGGTGGGTGCGGTGAGGCGGAGACTGCTGCTATCACTATTGCATTGTTTGTCTTCTCTCTTTGTAACATTTACCGTTACACTGTATTACAGGAAAAGTAAAACAGAAGCATACCTTAACATACAAGAATGTCTCCCATCTCCAGCACCGAACACGGTTCGCGACAGTGCCGATACTGACTGGACCCCAGGTTTCTGGCGCGCTAACAGATCAGACTCTGAAGATGAAGAACTGACAAACAATTCAAAAAGCGTTTTGGATGTTTACAACCGAGCGATGTCTGATATTGCATCACTCAGCAATGTCAAGAGTGCTGAGCCACTTACCTTTGTGCTGGTGTCTGACTGGGACGAAGCCACAAAAACTGAAAAAGCAGCTTGTTTAGAAAAAGTTGACGAGGCCTGTAAAGCAGTATGTAAGGTTATTGCTCCCATGGGGAGTGCCAAGATGTTACAAGCGTATCGGGAGAAAAGAGATGAAATAGAGAATGACGATCTAAAGGCTTTGGTGCTCGCCTACAAAAACGCGCCAACCAGAAACTCAAAAACGCAGATTCTTAGCATTTACGCCAACCGCTATACCGCAACACAATTGAAAAAGATTCACCAGCCTTTTGAAAAGCTGAGTGATCGGCAAATCAAAAAAGCAAGAGCGCACGCGAAAAACGTTGGAATCGGAATCAGCATCGAAAGACAACCAACTCATAGAGTGAGAATAGATTTATCCAAGCTGGATCACTTTCTGTCATTTGTCGACCAGCCCTACTTCTATCAGGATGTCGCTTATGGAACACGGACTCTGAAGCTCGAATCTGGCGAGGAACTCATCATGCCTAATGTTGTCAGAGTTGTTACAAGATCTACGATCATTGAGCAGTATTTCAAACACTGTGCTGAAGACGAATTTGAACCCCTCGGAAGATCCACATTGTTTAGGATTCTAAAGGTTAGGGAAGCTTCGCAAAGGAAATCACTCCAGGGACTTGATAATATCGCGGCAGGTGGAGCAGAAGGGTTTAAGACGATGCACAAACTAGTTGACATATTGCAAGATTTGGGGGCGGACCCATTATGGTGCGAAGGAGCTCGAAATGGCCTTAAATCTGCAAAACGGTATCTAAAAACTGAATACAGAGCGCACTGTCGTGTTGATGAGAGCACCTGTCCTGATCACTGTAGGCGCTTTGCCCTCAGTGATCCTAATAACAACGATTTTAAAGACACTTGTAAACATGAGCACCTTAGTATCTGTGACGAATGTGAAATGTTAAAGAAAACCATTCAATCAATTGTCGACGAAATTGAATCACCTGTTATCAACTTTTACAGCACTGAACAGAAAGAAGATCTCAAGTACGACCTGAATCAAGCGCAAGATATGATTTATCAATGGAAGTCACATATAATCAGGGCGGAAAACCAAGATAAAGCAAAGCAAGATGTACTAAATACTTTGGAAAGTGATTCTGTATTGATTGTTATGGATTGGGCTATGAAGTTCATACAGCTTAGATACCGTGAAAAGCAATCTGAATGGTTCGGCAAACGAGGCATGAATTGGCACGTTACATGCGCCATTTCAAAGAGTGCCATAGAGGACAATTTAGAAATCACATCTTATGCTCACTTGTTTAACAGCTGTGCACAAGACTGGTACGCCGTCTGCGCCATGTTAGAACACATTCTGAAGACAATCAAAGGACAAAAGCCTGGCCTAAAGAAAGTCTTTCTGCGCTCAGATGGAGCGGGTTGCTACCACAACCACTGTCTTCTCGCAGCTGTTGATGGTATCGGAGATCGAGTTGGTATCAAAGTGAAGAGGTACTTGTAACCATTGACCAGTTTCATCAATGCTTTTAGACTGATTTTTTGTATGACTAACATACATTTTGTAATTGTTTGTTTTAGGTATGACTTTTCGGAACCGCAGTTCGGAAAAGATGTTTGCGACCGTATTATAAGCCCGATGAAAGGTTCTCTACGAAAGTACTGCAATGAAGGTCATAATATCATGACGGCATCTGACATGCATGAAGCCCTAAAGGCAAGACAAGTCAAAGGATGTACTGCAGCAGTTTGTGAGGTCACTCGAACAAGCCAAGCAATCAAAGTAAACCGTATAGATAATTTTAGTGCGTTTCATAACTTTTCTTATTCAAAGAAAGGACTATGTGTATTAAAAGCTTATGGCGTAGGTTCTGGAAAGTGTGTCCCATGGTCCCAGCTTATTGCCATTAAGCAAGGACCTACTTTATTGAACCAAACTGAAGAATGTGGTTTCTTTTCTGTGACACCAAGAGCAATCAACATGAACAAACAAGATCTGGCCTTGGACGAGACCAGCGGTGATTCATCAGATGAAGGCGGAGCACTATTTTCCTGTGAAGAGCCGGGATGCAACTGTGAATTCAGCAGCTTTGATAAACTACAAGATCATATTCACTTTGGTCAACATGGTAAATCTAAAGAATCAGAGAGTGTATACGATAGTCTGAAACGTGCATGGGTATCGAAATTCTCATCAATGACCTTGGAATCCAAAACACGCGTCACATCAGAAGCAAAACACAGTCCGCAGCAATCAAATAATGAGCCTTTAGAAATGGGTTGGGCATTGCAGAAACCAAGAACCGGTGGGTCGAAGTTTTCAGAGAATGTCAAACTGTACTTGACAGAACGATTCGATTTTGGTGAGTCAACAGGTAGGAAAGCCGATCCATCTCAAGTAGCAGCTGACATGAGAAAAGCTAGAGCTGACAATGGAACACGACGATTTTCACGGGACGAGTGGCTTACCAAAGGACAGGTTAAAGGGTTCTTCTCAAGGTTGTCTGCAGCTAGAAGAATGAAACCTGCTTCTGAAGAAACGGCTGAGAACGAATTCCAAGTCTTGGAAGATGAAATTGTTTGTTCAGAGGAAAAAGACAGAGCAGAGATGGTTGAGGATATTGTTAATAAATTGGGGGTGATCCATCCAGTTACTTATGACGGCTATGACCTCTGCGAACAAGTCAAGTCGAACAAATTGACAAAATTCACTGTACCAATGTTAAAAAGGATGTGCTCTCACTTCGAAATACCTTACAAGGCCAAAGATACAAAGAGTACCTTACTAAATAGATTGCAGGATATGATAAAAGATTGCCCATGCATCGAGTAACCTGGAATTCAGATGCACTGCACCAAGGAAATACGTTGGCGGAAAATATACGCTAGGGAATTCCCATATATTTTTGTGGGAATGATCGTGGAAATCTTAATGTATACTCTTATAAACTAGGTACACAATATGATAGTAGTAGTGGCTCGAGCTTTTTTTTTCAATTAGAGGTACCACCCCACCGGCCACCCACTAAAAACACACACACCAGATTGTTGCCTTGCATTCTATAATTATATTATTCATCGATATGTATTTTTTAATTTCCAACAGTCTGGATATTTTCGTAAAAGTACTCGGTGTCTGTCCGTGAGTAATGGTACGATGATCATTACTGCCCATATTATATAGGAGTACCCCTGGGATATCACTAGTATGATCATGTTTTGAAGAAAAATGTATTGTGTTTTTGGAGATTATAACCTATTTTGCGATCCCAGAAATCGGACTGACATCCATAGTAGATAATCAAGTGATTAGGGGCACCCCAGTGTCTGCCGAGAAGATATGCCCCCATTGTCATCAGTTTCCAAAACTAGAAATGCTCGTCGAAGCACTGCTCTTACTGTACGAGTCACGGCTAAGCTGCAGCCATTAATATAGGACCGTACCTGATGAAAACTTTAGTCTTAGGGTGTTTTCCATTTAGGGGAACCAACCGGCCAGAACGGCCTGATTTCTTAGGACTGATTCCAGGAATTGATATGTACTATTAGACTTAAGAACTGGCCATTCTGCCCGGTTGGTTCCACTAAATGGAAAACACCCTTAGAGAGCAATTAGCATATTCTAAAGTACCGCGTTTAAATGCTCCAATATCAAGCCTTAAAAAAAACTCAAAACGAAATACAAAGTCCCTAATGTACAAAATTGTTGCTGCACTAAAAGATTATGGTTTAGAAGACTTTCTCCTTGTTTACGATTTTTTAAACTTTGAATTTCGTAGACTTCAAAGGAACCGAAATGTCGGTTACCAAGTATAATTAGAAAGAATAGAAAAGTCTTAGCTAAACCTTACTGTTATCACAAAGAAAAGAAATGAGTCCCAAGATTAAAAAATCGATTTCAAGGAGGAGAGAGACGGAGAGAGAGAGAAAAGAAGAAGATATTTTCGATGAGAGAATGTTTGATCGTGCGAGGTGCACGTTTTGTGTCACGCAATATACACCTTTCTGCTAGATTTTACGGAGTTTATGCTCTTTTTGAGTACAAAAAGTTTTAAGAAATAGGAAAATCAAAATGAAATAGTCATTTAATCTTGTTGCAAAGCCATCCGTCGTGTTTTAGAGTGTTTATATTTTATTTCTGGGCATTAGGCAGTTGGTAGCGTGACTCGTCATGCTTTTGTGAAAACGCCTCGATGGCCAATTTGGGCTGCCTGTTCGCTTCTAAACGAGAGGGATACCCAGCGATTTTACGCTGGAATCTGTCAGAATATAAAACGAACTTCACGTTAAAATGCATTTTATGTAAGATTTACATTCTACTTTTGAAATTTGTAGTGTGAAACTTGATACGATTTTCTTGCCGTCAAGTTGAAGTCGAAATGGTATTTCTTCGAAACCAGCTAGATTTCTTGAAATTTTGTAAAAATGATTAATATTAAATATTTGAGCCCATGAAATATAGTTTTAAACGTGGGTGAAAGGAAAGTTTTGTACCTTTATTATTCTAAGAATGAGGCGTATCGAAAAACCTGCAATTTTACCCATGGTAATCAGACCGAAATTGGCCCCAATCGAAAAAAACGGCCTCGAAGCAGTGTCAAAGGGAAGAACGGCTGGTTGCCAAAAAGAAGTCGCTTTTTAAGACATTGACACCAAACCCTTTTTACCAACAAAGAATAAAGAGAATCGATTTTTTTGAAAAAAATCGCCGGACCGCTATAAGCGAGACAGACACTTAACATTGCACACCTTGCGTGACATCACCATATCATTTTTCTATGATAGCTCAAAAGAGTACACCAAAATTAGTAAAAGTTGAAATTTTCAAGTAGTTTCGATGAATAGCTTGCCCACCACCAAACGTTTCTTTAGAAAAAAGCAAACTTCGGTAGCAATATATGCCTTAGTGCTATTCAGAGCTCCTCACAGGGGGCCCGGCTTGGGAGTCCTTTATCAAAAATATAATAAACTAAAGCTTTTTGGGTTTCCTGTGGTGACCTCAATGAAACTCGATCATGTAAATGTACCGCGGTAACTTGATAGCGCCAAGTCAGAGAACTAGTGTAACGCACTCACTTTAATTAGTACACACTGTGTAAAATAAAAGATCTAGAACTCCCAAGCCGGGTCCCCTGTGGGCTCCTCAGAGCTCCTGTTGATAACAGTCACTTGGCTACATTGTGCTTGATAGGGTTACCCTGATTAAATATAGGCTTAATTCATTCATTCATTCTTTCATTCTCCTAAAGAAATATAAGGTTCAATCTAAAGCCATCAAATCTAAGTCTCTTTGTTTGAAATTCAATCTGACGGCACTTAATTCATGAGTTCTGAAATGTTGTCGGCGCCGAAGAAATGGAAACACTGCTCAGCACCCTAACTCAAACTAGCGTGATTTACTCGTGCAAAGTCAATTCATGGGAAAAGTTTACTGTGTGTGCGTACTATTACTTCCGTATTCAATTATCAAACCCGCGCGTGTCAATAAACAAGCTTCTGGTCTGCGTGATTACGATTATGCTTTCAGTGTTTACTTTTAAGCTCGATGAGCAGCTGATTTTGTTCCAGGGTTTGATTTTTATACAATTATTTTTGCTTTGAAAAAGTTACACGCAAACTTTTTAACAAATGCATTTGTTATATATGGTATTTGGTTCAATTTTAATGGCAAATGTGCTCGTATTATTATATTTTAGGCTAAAACATTTGACTGGAATGAGGAAACACAAGGTACTCACATTTTTAATATTTTATTGGTTGAACACTTATATTTAGAGCTTATTTTTAATTCAGTGCAGGGGTATGCCGAGAGGTGAGTGAAATGTTTGTACAGTTAGAACCAAATTATGAAGTTATTTCATTATACTTTTACACTAGCGTAGCCTAGTACCAGCGATGTGCCGTAATTACAAGTTGTTCCCTTTATGGCGGGCACTTCCAGGATCTTTTAGTGATCTTTTATAGAGCTGTCCGACTTTGATGGAGTTTCCTTGAGGTGATGTTCTACGGGTCGATTCGCAACAACGATTTTCCGCCCAGCAAATGTCGCCCGTAAAGTTTATGTCGTGAAAAGTACAAAACGCAACTATTTTAGCAACATTTTTGCTTGGTGAACAAATTGCAAATGTTTGATATCAATTTTTTTTTGAATGAACGCCAAATGTCTTTTTTTACGTAAAGGTTGCTCGTGGAAATAAACTCATATCGGTGTGTCAACATCTGTCATTCACAGGTATCATTCTTGGTTCATTCTTCTATGGTTATTTAATCACTCAAATACCTGGTGGGTGGCTGGCATCTAGGTTTGGTGGCAAACATTTATTTGGTCTGGGTGTCCTGTGTACTTCTGTATTTACTTTGTTGACTCCCTGGGCAGCAGGACAAGGAGTTGGTGTATTAGTAGCTGTAAGAGTAATAGAGGGACTAGGAGAGGTATTTGTAATGGCATATACATTGTAAACATTTATTTGGTCTGGGTGTCCTGTGTACTTCTGTATTTACATTGTTGACTCCCTGGGCAGCAGGACAAGGTGTTGGTGTATTAGTAGCTGTAAGAGTAATAGAGGGACTAGGAGAGGTATTTGTAATGGCATATACATTGTAAACATTTATTTGGTCTGGGTGTCCTGTGTACTTCTGTATTTACATTGTTGACTCCCTGGGCAGCAGGACAAGGTGTTGGTGTATTAGTAGCTGTAAGAGTAATAGAGGGACTAGGAGAGGTATTTGTAATGGCATATACATTGTAAACATTTATTTGGTCTGGGTGTCCTGTGTACTTCTGTATTTACTTTGTTGACTCCCTGGGCAGCAGTGTATTAGTAGCTGTAAGAGTAATAGAGGGACTAGGAGAGGTATTTGTAATTTAGTTTTTGTTCATCTACACCTAATTGCAAGAAGGCTGTCAAATAAAAATGTGAACGATGATAATCACATAGAAACAAATTATGATCAGATCAGATGACGCTGGAAATGCAGAAGTTTTCTCAAAACTGCAACAAATTTGTTCCTAAAACCGATTCAAAATAATGAAGAGAAACTTTCAAAATTATGATGACGAATTAGAGTTATCCTTTAAGTAATATGTGCTCAGGGACATTCTCTTTCCTGTCATCAGGGTGTAACCTTTCCTGCCATGCAAGTGCTAATTAGCAGTTGGGCTCCACCACTAGAACGAAGCAGGTTGACAGCCATTACATATTCAGGTATTGGCGTGGGAGACATCATATCGCAGATGTTATCAGGAATTTTGTGTGCTTCAAGTTTCCTTGGTGGGTGGCCATCAGTATTCTACATGACTGGTAAGAAAAGGATTTTTCAAAATTAAATTGGAACACTGAAATTTGAATGAGGAATGATTGTAATTTTGAAACAACGTATAAAAAGAGTGCTTACATTACTGATGTTTTGCACCTTAGTCTTTCGTCGGATACTCCAGCACTCTTTTACTCAGACGAAGGAATACCATACCATACCATACCATACCATACCATACCATACCATACCATACCATACCATACCATACCATACCATACCATACCATACCATACCATACCATACCATACCATACCATACCATACCATACCATACCATACCATACCATACCATACCATACCATACCATACCATACCATACCATACCATACCATACCATTGTGACAGTATCGTCTTTTTGTTTACATTTCAACATTCTTTTCTTTTGTCTTCGCATAATTAGTGACTTAGTAAGTAATGTAAATCTTATTGTTTATCTTAAGCACGTGTATATGTTTGTAACTTTTGATTTAAATACGCCCTGAATGCCCTGACGAGGAGACCGAACTCCATAACGTCAACCGTGCGGAGTATTCAGAAGAAAAGTTCTAAGAGCGAAGACCTCTAGTTGGAGAATCATCCAGCAAGCTGTGGTTCTTATCAGTAAAGAACTCCTCTTTACATAACACAGTGAAAGGCTCTTAAAAGAAGACAGTGAAAGGTTCTTGAGAGAGTACAGCGAAAGGTTCTTGAGAGAATACAGCGAAAGGCTCTTGAAAGAATACAGCGAAAGGTTCTTGAAAGAACACAGTAAAGAATGCAAGTCTAAGAACTTTGTGAAAAGTCTGGGTACGTGAATTACTGTTAGCGAAGACTGCACAAATCAACACACGGCTTTGGTGCGACACCAAAAAGTCACAACGCGAGTCTTCCTGATTGAAGTACCTAAATAAGATCCCAGGGCAACTACAAGTAAAGTAAGAAAGAAAGAAAAAACATTGTAAGAAAAAAAATCTCTTAATTGAACTCTAGTTGAAATTTTTATATTTATACCTAAAGCATTAGATTACAGTATTCAATTAGCATTGGGTTTAAGTTATTCAATTAGCATTGGGTTTAAGTTATTCAATCAGCATTAGATTTAAGTTATTTAATTATATTATAGCACTGGATTTAAATTACCTAGTAGAATTAATAAGAATTAATAATCATTTATCTTCATCATAATTTCTACCAAGAATTTAGCGCCAATAAATGTCAAACCAGAAAGGAAGACTGAGGAGACTTGTGTTTGTTGGTTTAAGGGATTGAGCACCCACGTGTGGATCGGCCACAACCATACCATACCATACCATACCATACCATACCATACCATACCATACCATACCATACCATACCATACCATACCATACCATACCATACCATACCATACCATACCATACCATACCATACCATACCATACCATACCATACCATACCATACCATACCATACCATACCATACCATACCATACCATGCCATGCCATGCCATGCCATGCCATGCCATGCCATGCCATGCCATTTAAACTATTCCTTAGTTTCTGATATAGGGACTCCTCCTATACTTCACCTTGATGATCTTATCCTGCGACGAACCAATAGCCTTTACAATGTACTCTTTTTCTTCTTTTGATATTCTTGGGTGAGTGGTTGGTTTGTCAAACACTAAAAATAACCATGAGATGTACCACACTATGCCAACTGCACCTTTAATTGAAAAACAATTGTATTGCATGGCATGGCATGGCATGGCATGGCATGGCATGCAATACAATTGTTTTTCAATTAAAGGTGCAGTTGGCATAGTGTGGTACATCTCATGGTTATTTTTAGTGTTTGACAAACCAACCACTCACCCAAGAATATCAAAAGAAGAAAAAGAGTACATTGTAAAGGCTATTGGTTCGTCGCAGGATAAGATCATCAAGGTGAAGTATAGGAGGAGTCCCTATATCAGAAACTAAGGAATAGTTTAAATACCTGAATAAAGGATTGCAACCAAGCGAATTTATGAGTTCGTGCCTTAAGCATGGTTTTCACGAGCGACGGAAGCAGAAGCGAAAGCAACTTACGCAGACTCAGTGACTGTCTTCTCTCACGAAATGCAACACTGAGTTGTCTTCTAGCGCGCGTTATATAATAGTTATTTTATAACACCTCTTCCTTCACATTTACACTGTCAGTTCTATAGTCCAACTATCAGACCCCGATTTTTTTCTTTGTTAGATGATATAATCTGTTTATGTTTAACCACTAATGGTAAGTGGCTCATGAAAATAAATGATTTGGATTTGCAGAAACATCCAGTGCCATGGTTAGCCATGATGAAATCGCCTGCTGTCTATGGCGTTATTTTAATATATTTTTCTGTCAATTGGGGCTTCTACACATTAGTCACTGCCTTGCCGTCTTACTTTAAGGATGTCTTAGGCTTCAAAATATTATCCGTAGGTATCCTTTATGTAAGGGTTAAAGAATGAACACGAGTTTTCCGTGGGATATAGAGTCCCGAGCATTAGATATCTATCTATTAATGCGAGGGACTCTATATCCCATGGGACACGAGTGTTCATTCTTTAACTGTCTTAGAATATGATCACACTCACGAGCGATTTACCCGCTTTTATTGTTAAATTGTCTAAAGGCTTATTTGTTTTGAACCGCTTTCTTTCGTCCGATACATTTTTTGCGTTTTCCAATTGAAGAGGATCATTTATGTCATGCACATCAGACCGGCCGGCTGACGAGGCCGCTTTGGCTACAGAACTCCATAGGCCGTTTTCTGTGATAGAAATTGTCACAATATATGAGATGGATACTAAATCTACTAGAGCGAAGAGCTAGGTAAAGACAGCAAAAAAGTGCCTATTTTACGTGCTATCAAGCCTGAAAACACAAGTTCAGTCGAGGTTTCGAGTATCTAAAATTTCTCACAGTAAGTTTGAGTTTGTTATAATTCATCTTATAGTAAAGGAAAAAAGTATGCTTAGTACTTGCCAGTTAATTTCATAGGCAGATTTTCAGAATTTGCTCCGACAAATTTGATGCATGTACGCATATCGATATTAGAATGTTATTTACAAGTATTTAAGTTGGTCATGGAACACAGAAAAATTGCAAAATGATTATCAGCGCTTGGTATTTTGATGCTCTGTGTTCCGTAAAGTAACTAAAGATATCAAATAGTGGGGTTTTGAAACGCAGGAAAATTGTTGTATAAAGAAAACAGTACCGTCAGTGAGCTAGTTTCTATAACTAATCAGTATTCTTTATATAAAGCATACTAATGAACTCTTTAAACAAAAGAATTCAAAATACTTCATTAGTATGCTTTATATAGAGAATACTAATTAGTTATAAAAGCTCACTGACCGTACTTGTTTTCTTTACCGTACCCCACAATTTCCCTGTGCTTCAAAGCCCTCACTTGACACATTTAGTTAGTCTATGGAATGTTGTCATTAAGCATGACAACATAACCGGAGAACATTTAAATCGTGGTGGATTGCATCTCTCTAAAGCAGGAACTTCCATTTTTACTAGTAATTTTAATTCTCATATTAATAGAAATTAGGATATTGCCGCGTGGGAGTCCGATAAATCCATTCATTCCACAATTCATACTACTACGTCGACTGGGAAAAATGGTAAGTCAAAGGAAGCTTTATTATATGGTCGCGGTCTAGTTATGGCCTGCCTAAATATAAATAGCCTACTAGGTCACATTGATCAGCTTAGATTATTTTTGAGTACCAATGAAAAAATTGATATCTTGGTGATTAATGAAACTAAATTAGACCAAACCGTTCATGACAATGAGATTTACTTACCTGGGTTTGATGTAGTTAGAAGAGAATGATAGGATTACTAATGGAAGAAATGGTGGAGGGGTCAGTATGTACTTGCGTTCCAACTTATGTTTTCATGTCAGAGACGATCTGAGTTCATCGAATCTTGAAAGTTTAATTATAGAAATAACCAAACCTCGATCAAAGCCTTTCTTAGTTGGTACATGGTACAGACCACCTCAGTCTTCGCCGGACTTATTTGCGCAGTTTGAAACGCTTGTTGGGAAAATTGATGCGGAGAACAAAGAATTTTATCTCTTAGGAGACTTAAATTGCAATTTACTACCAGAACATTTAGATTCTAATTCTTCCCAACTTCTAAACATTATGGAGATTTATGGATTGAGTCAATTGATAAATGAACCAACAAGAATAACACAAAATTCTAGAACTCTTATTGACTTATGCCTAACCAACTCCCCTGGGAAAGTCTCTAGGTCGGGTGTAGTACAAGTTGGCATAAGTGATCATTCTCTCGTTTATATGACTCGCAAATCAAGACAAATGAGATCTGGAATCCATAAAACTTCAGTAGTTAGAAACTTTAAAATTTTAACAGCGCTGATTTTCTACATGACTTGAAGCAATTACAATGGAATGATGTTTCCATACACAAAGATCCAAACGAGATGTGGAATGTGTGGAAACATCATTTCATGAGTGCAATAGATAAACATGCGCCTTCTAAAACAAAAAGAATTAGCACAAAAAAGTCCCCCTGGATTACTAGAGATTTGATAACAAAAATGCACAAAAGGGACTTTTTAAAAAGAAAACACTCTAAGACTAACGACCCAAAGTCCTGGGAAGATTATAAAAAGGCCAGAAATGATGTTAATAGTTCTATAAAGCTAGCAAAACGCAGATATTTTACAGACAATCTCGAAGCCAATACAAAGGATCCACGAAAAA
Organism: Telmatactis stephensoni; assembly: GCA_029948255.1. Taxonomy (NCBI): domain Eukaryota; kingdom Metazoa; phylum Cnidaria; class Anthozoa; order Actiniaria; family Isophelliidae; genus Telmatactis; species Telmatactis stephensoni. Next base: position 38,629 of record JALIZF010000783.1, read on the forward strand.
CGTGGAAACTCATCAATGAATTACAAAATCGTCAGCGTAAAGTAACTAATATCTCGGAAATAAAAGTAGATAATCGAAGCCTCAGTTCGGCACCGGAAATAACCGAGGCGTTTAACTCTCATTTCGCAAATATTGGTCAAGAATTAGCCTGTGAAATATCTGAAACTGACGTTAATGTGCTATCTTATCTAAAACCAGTCCAGAACAAATTCATTCTTAGAACGACTGACGTCCAAACCGTCATCGACCTAATAAAGAAGATTGACGGGAAAAAGGCAACTGGGTTAGACCGTATCCCTTGTAGACTTCTTAAAAGTGCTGTTGATGTAGTGGCACCATCTTTGACAGAGATATTTAATCAGTCAATCTCGAGAGGTGTTTTTCCAATGGAATGGAAACTAGCAAGAGTAACACCTGTATTTAAAAAGGGTTCAAAATCTGATGTGAATAATTACCGCCCAATATCTGTCATTCCCATTGTTGCCAAGATATTTGAAAAAATTGTCTATGACCAATTATATAGATATCTTAACAGCAATAATTTATTGACGAATTGTCAGTCAGGTTTTCGTTCTCTACATAGCACGTTAACTGCTCTGCTTGAGACTGCAAACAGCTGGAGTGTCAACATAGACAAAGGTTTTTTAAATGGAGTAATTTTTATTGACCTTAAAAAAGCCTTTGATACGATCGATCATGAAATCGTTATCCAGAAACTTGAAAGTTATGGTATTAGAGACAATGAACTGAAATGGTTTAAATCCTATCTAAGTGATAGATCACAGAAATGTTTCACAAATGGTCATCTGTCTAGTTTACGACCTGTAACTTGTAGAGTTCCTCAGGGATCAATACTTGGTCCTTTGCTTTTTCTAATCTACATAAATGATTTACCAAATTGTCTATCTGAAGGTATTCCCAGAATGTACGCTGATGACACAACCATTAGTTATGCAGCCTCAACGTTGAGCAATATTCAAACACAATTGAATCTAGAACTTAAAAATATCAATATCTGGCTTAGATCGAATAAGTTAAGCCTGAATGTCGCAAAAACTGAGTTTATGGTCATTGGCTCACGCCAGAGACTACAAAATCAAGGAGACTGCGCCAGTACCTTGCAGGTAGAGGACAAACAAATAAATAAGGTCGAAAATACCAAATCCCTTGGGGTATATATTGACGACAAACTGTCATGGAAAACTCACATCAGTAAGATTTCGAAAAAGATTTCTTCCGGAATTGGTGCCCTCAAGCGGGTTAGACCTTTTGTAAACCAACACACAGCAACTACAATATACAAGGCTCTGATAGAGCCACACTTCGAATATTGCAGTTCTGTATGGGATGGGCTGTCTCAGCAATTGAGCGATAAATTGCAAAAACTACAAAATCGCGCAGCCAGAGTTATTACCTGCTCTGGTTATGACACTAGCTCTGACTTATTACTCAAACAGCTTGGTTTTGAAAAACTGCAAGTTAAAAGGAGCAAACAGAAAGCTATAAAGTTCACCATTAAGAGTGCTCCTTATATATTTAGGGACTCTGAAAACAAACTTACTATTCCTAAACCGCGAACAGATTACTGTAAGCGAAGCTTCAGTTACAGCGGCTCTGTATTGTGGAATGGATTTCCTGTCGAATTGAGAAAGTCAAGTTCCCTCAGTCAATTCAAAAGAGGACTTGACAATTTTTATTCAAAATCGGATTCCCACACGGCAAACATGTAAACCAGTTTTTATTTATCTTTTTTGTAAATATATACGCTGATGTTTTTACCGTGTCAAAATAAAGTTGTCTGTCTGTCTGTCTGTCTGTCATATAAAGCACCAAAATACTAAGCGCTGATTGGGCGAGTGAGTGTGATCATTTTCTAAGAATTATTAATGAGTTTTTTAATTTCATTTATAGCACTAAAGTTTTCATTCTTTTGAGAGTGGTTCTTTTCTATTCTTTGTTTGTCAAGGATGGGATAGTGTCATCAATACCTTATGCTGCTTGCATGCTGTTCAGTTTTGCTATGGCAATATTTGCTGACTGGCTTATAATTAAAAGAATATGTACTGTAACTGAAGTTAGGAAATTAGCCGTGGTAGGAGGTATGGATGATATATGTATCTGTTGTGATTTGAAATTTTCCACTGGTTAGATTTTTTAGGACACTTTTCTGCTTTCATAGTCGACCTTCTTATAGTTAATTGAAACCCGTTAAACCTAAATACATAACTTACCATCATAAAACCTTTAACCTAACCTTAAAAACCTTCAGAAAATTTTAAAACAGTGGAAAATTTTACTACCGAATTAAACAGGTAGAGTGTGAAATGAGCTCAAGAAAACACACTCGTTTGACACCACATTCCTGACCTCCCGTGCTCAAATTCCTGAAAACAAAAATTTAAATATAACCGTTTACTGGGATGAAAGAGTGTTTAGTTGTGTTTAAATAACCAATTTACATCCAGAAATGGTAAAAGAACTCATGATTAATAAGTAAACCCGAAGTTTCAAACATCGTCAAACATACCAACAAAGCTTGCCACTCAGATTTCCGCTTGAAAACCCTTCAGTCCAAATGGATTTTCAAATATTATATTATTGGTCATGATGACCAATTTTTGTTTTTTCTTCATAAAACAATTATATTTGGCATTGATCTGAAGGGATGCTTAATTAAACTTGCATGGAGAACGAAAAGGAAATTGAGCACATGCACTCGGGAATGCGAAGTCAAACGAGTGTGTTTCTTGGGCTCAACTTACACTTTACCTGTTTCGGTAGTAAACCACAACATATATACTTCACATATTTCATATTTTCTCCACCTTTTCTTCCTGCTCTCCTCTCCTACTTTACATATTTAATATATTTTCTCCTCCTTTTCTTCCTGCTCTCCGCTCCTCCCACGGCTCCTTTTCCTGCTCTTCTCACCTTCCTGGTCCTTCTCCTTCTCGGCCTCTTCTTGCTTGTTTTCGTCATCCTCCACCATTTCCTCCTCTTCCTTCTCCTCTCCCTACCATTCCTCCTCATGCTGCTCCTTCTCCTCTCCCTCTTCTTGTTCCTGTACCTCATGTTCCTCCTCCTCTTCTTTTTTCTATTCCTTTTGCTGTTCCTCTTCTCCCCTCTCTTCTTCCTCCTTCTCCTCTCCTCGCCGGCTACTCACTCATCCCCTAATTCCTGCCAATTCGAATTCTCCTTTATTTTAGGTTCCGTAATTCCCGCATGCCTCCTTGTAGCCACAAGTTACGTAGGACGCGAAGGCAAAACGTTGGCAGTGGTTCTTATTTCATTAGCAGTTGGTTTTGATGGCTTTAATGTTGTAGGTCAATCTGTTAATATACTGGGCATCGCACCTCGGTTTACCGGGATCCTTATGGGCATTGCAAATACTTTTGCTACAATATCAGGCATTATTTCACCCTTTGTTACTGGATGGCTTACCAATGATATGGTGAGTCCTTTATTTGTTTTAATGGTGTTTTAACTATGGTCCTTACTTATCAAAAGCTAGGGCGTTCCCGTAGCAGTTGTACGATGATCTTAATGGAAGATACGACACTTTTCAGTTTCATTTTGTTTTAATGCAGACATGTTTCGACAATGTCTACTGATCCTTACTTATTCAATTACGTACCGTTTTAAAAACAAACGCTATTGGGAAAGAATTAACTTCAGTAGCTGGTTTTTGCCCAACCTTCGAAGCAAGAGGTCCCTACTTACTTCGCCCCCTTGTTCAAAATTCTTGCAGCTTTGATTATAGCGACAAATACCCGTAAATTGTAGATAGAATGAGGGGGTCAAGTGCGCCTCAAGTTTAATGAAACCTAAATAACTGGTTCTTTATACCAAGGGATCGCTATCACTGGGTAACGTTCAAATCCATACATGTACATCCAGTTTGTTTAACGGTGCCGGAAAGTGAATTTTTATAGCGGGATTCTTTCGGGATTTCACTGTAATACAAATCGAAGAGTACCATTACATGTTCAGGTGTTATGTGGTTACAGTAAATTAGTAGCGGATTATTTTTTAACTTATTTAGCCAACACGTCGTCAATGGCAAAAAGTGTTCTACATCTCAGCAGCTGTCTATATCATTGGTGCGATAGGATTTTTACTGTTGGGGTCTGGTGAAGAACAGCCTTGGAATACACCAGAAGACGAACGTCTTCAAGAAGTTGACATTGTACGTGAACCACGGACACCACTTTTGTATCCATCAGATGATAATTCTACACGACCCACACAACAATATCAAAGTATAAATCGTCTTTGAAATTTAGATGCCTTTTCTACAATTGTCCATTCGTCAGCCCATGGAATACAACCCAGAAAAACGAACTTTATTGCACGCGCAAATTTTCGATGGTTTTTAACTGTTGTTGTTTTTCAGTGAGTGAAGCCAAAAAGAAAACAAAATACGCTAGCCTAGGGACAGGGGTTACATGTCCCCTAAATTGTTAGTAATTAAGCGTCAAAATATAAAAGAAAAAAGAAAATATTAGAGAGTAAAAAAATTAACATGAATAATAATAGTAATAATATACACTTATTACGCGCTTATCCATTTCTGCTCTAAGCGCAAAAAATAAAATAAAATAACATTGATTGAATAAAAATATTTGTTTCTTATGTTTGTTTGCTTGTTTTGTTTGAAAACGAAAATGGAAACAACATAAAAATATGATGGTAAATAAAGAGAAAAATATGTATTAGTTTCTTTATTCCGCATCGTTTTTAAAATTGACTTGTTGCTCTGCATAGAGCAACAAATGAAACTCCCCCTCCCCTTCACCTAAAATCGGGAGCGATAGATAAGCGTTTACGAAAATAGCCGGTCACTTTGCAAAGCGTTTTATATAAGAAACGTTTTCGGTCGTTTTCGTGTTGACGGGATATGTAAGCTTCCAAAACTGAATAAGCGTTTGCAAAAGAAAACGTTTCTGTGGATTCTCAATCAATGTATTACATGGACGGGGCCTGAGGCAAGCGAATTGCTGGGTTTCATCCATTCCTTTGGGAATTCAGAAGACAATAGAGCGGTAGCCATGTTGGATGAACAAACAAGTGACACTAATGAGAAATCTTTTGTTGAAGTTCATCCAAGATGGCTGCCATGACGTCACATGCAACCCAAGAATAAGGTCTATAGTCCCCTTAGCCAATCGAAAAGCAACATTCTTTTGTATGAATGATGATAATATTGTTGAACTAGTGATCCATGCATTACTTGACTGTACACCATCAAACACTGAAACAACTGGAACTGAAGCTCCACCTGGTAAGTCAACTCCATCCAAACATCCAAACATTTTTTGAAGTTCAAACTAATCACCCAAACTATGATACTATGATTTTGAACGTTTTGAAAATCTTTCTGACAAAGCCGCAGATGTTCTGAGCTCAATATCGAGGCAAGATAAAGACCTATTGGGGTATCTCTGCTCGATTCAAATTCTTACGAGAGTCATCCTGATATGTATTTAGTGTTTACAAAACAGGTTTTAAAATTTTGAGAATTTTTATCATTACGATAGAGATAATTCTTTCAAAAAAGTTTTAAAAAACAATATTTAGATTAAGCATTGTTTTGTGTTGAACTCAAATAGTTTATATTGTTTTGTATACGCATAAGGCGTCTGCAATTAGTTTGCTAAAAGTTGTCAAACGTTTGAAATTTATTCTAATTATTATTTTCTTAAGAGGAAAGAACATGAAAATTCCGTTTGGGTCAAAATTTTGTGCACTGGATGAAAAAAAGGAATATTCTCGTTTGCGTGATATTTATTTTTCAACATGGCACTGGGTCGCAAAATAATATGTTTGATCGCAACAGGGAGCAGAAATAATTTGCATCTGTGAATTTGCTTTATCAAATATATGCATGAAAATATATGGAAGAAAATTCCTTATCAATTTCGCGATTTTGGAAATCGTATATTTCGTGACACTAATTTCGTGATTTGGTGAAAAGTCACATTAATTGTAACTCACTTTAATTATGGTGATCAACATTACAAAACAAAATTTTCATGTATTGAAATACTAGTTATGTCCTGCATGGTCTTGAGGTCGTTGATAAGGACCGTACAGAATAATCGAGAATAACTTTTTGCTTGAAGTGGAGGAGGAAGGCAGCAGTGGTGATGAGGACGAAGAAATTGTACTTGTGTAGAAAGGCTGCCTTGGGGGCTTGGTAGGACACTTCTTGGGATCGAACTTGATTTATTCAGTGCAACTTCCAACTGAACTACTAATTTACCATTCAATATCTTAAAAGAATTGCTGACGAGCGTTCTGAAATTGTATATCCGTCAGCTATATAAACAGAGATTCATTGTATTTACTCAATTTTATTGAACATAACCCTTGTAAACATTGGTGTTTACGTATAATTGTGTGTAAAGGTAATTGTCGTTGAAATAGTGTATGAGTGTCAGCTTGACTGAGAACTTAAGGACTGATAAATCATATAAGAGATATACTGTAGATTAAAACTTGAGAAGAGAACTCTCAATATGTCAGACTCGTAACATGGTATATTTTCGTCTCACTGATCCCGGGTTTTTACGGAAATTTTGATTCCTGAGCCCATATTTTTAGAAATTTTTGATCCTTGATCCTTGGTGCAAAAACCTGAGCTGATCCCTGATCCTGACCCAATGACGTCCCTGATCCTCGATCCCACCCATTTGATCCCTGAGCCCATGGCCTCTGATCCCTGATCCTAGCCAGAATTTGGGGCTTGATCCCTGATCCCATATACCATGTTACGAGCCTGATATGTGAAGTGTGTCCCAATTTATGTTTTAACATGACCAATTCAAAGTTGACTTAGATAAACAGTCAAATTGAGTCTTATTATCACGATGTTTCTTTCCTGATGCAAAGTAAAATGATGATTATCATCAGAGAGAGTTGAAACATTGAAGTACAAAGTTAACGATTAATGATATTGAGCATAAATGTAGCTCTATTACACTTGTCTCAGAATAGTCTGATTGGATTTGAATTTAAAAGCGTTGTATTGGCAATAAATCCATACTTTCTTTACTAAAATGCAAAATTCCAGTCACTAAATTTTCGCGTCATTTTATGCTCGCGACACTTATTTTTGGCGAACTGATGTTATTAAATCGCGAGATATAGAGTTTCGCGAAAATTCCATCATTAAAGAACGCATGTAGCCCTCAGCTGATGTTAAGTTTTCATGAAAATAAAATGGATAACATAAAACAATAGAATATTCGAAGGGTACAAAAAACGTCCTGAGTAGAAATTGGACGACTTTTCAACTTCTTTAAAACTGCTTCAAAATGGTTTAAAATGGTGGTGTTCGACTTTCCTGAGTGTAAATATTCATCGTGTCTGGCCATTTATTTGAGAAAGATCAAGTAGAAGAAATTACAAGGCGTTTTTGTTTTGAAAGAACGACCTCAAACCCCGGCCGTTAAATTCTTTAGTACAGTAAGAGGCACGAAGAGAAGATTTGCATAATAACTTTTATGGACCAGTGGTCCGTTGTCAAGCAAGGTAAGACCGTTGCTAGCCAAGAATTTTAGGCTTTCTTGAAGTTTATCGCTAAAAAACGCCAGAGATATTTAGGCTTTGATATGATACCATTTTGAATGAGTTTGAATCATCTTTTAAAAAATCTTGAAAAACCATCCAAAGGAACACTGAGGACGTTTTCATGCATTTTCTACACTTCATACACGTCACATGACAGAATTCAGATCCAGGGGGCTTCCTTGGGCGCCTGGGAACCCCCTTTGTCATCCTAAAAATAAAACATTTTTAAAGATCAAGATCACCAAATGGAGGACATTTATCCCCTGCAAGAACTCCCCTTCATTTTCGCCAAATCGATAACATGCAAAATTTAAATGTTTAATTTCGCTTGTTTCCTTTAGGCTCGCCAAAAACACACAGCCATATTTTTCGTTTACCAGAATAATAACCTGGGCCCAGTTGTACGAAGGTTGGATAAAGTTATCAACTGGATAAGAGTTATCCACTGTATAGATTTTGTATACTGAGATATGATTTTATCCGCTGGATGAGGATTTATCCGTTGGATAGCGCTATTCACCCTTCGTACAACCGGCCCCAGTAATATTGTTTTGTACGATATAAAATGTGAAGTAAACCCCCCTCAGTCTGAGCCCTGGATCCGCCCCTGTAGATGTGCATTAATGCATGTTTATTATGTGTTTATGATATGTAGTAGCTGCCCACTAAGGCGAGTAGTACCAATGGACGTAGAAAAACAATTGATTACAAAAATTATGTTCAGAATATTCTCAAAAGACAAGTAAAACAGTTGTCTGCACGTACCGTAATATATACACACTAACTTTCTTGATGAACTATGTATCTCAATTTTGATAGCCGATAGCAGTGCAATTCAAGTATGTTGTGCAAAACAATTCAGAAAAGCTGTTCAAATTATAGATGGAATTTATAGTCTTAAACAGCTCTACTGGTATATAAATCTTAAAGTCAATTTTTTTCTTAACTCTGCTATTTTCCACTTTAACATTAACGGACGGCCTAACTTCTTCAAAAATACGCGATCGATCGTTGATCTTTACTTTGATTATCATTATCAAATGTCACCACTCAGTTAAATATAATATTAAAGTTGGTATATTCGTATATATCTTTTAGCAAATAAGATGGAAAAAGCCATCAAAAAGTATCCCGACCTTAGGCCACTCCTCCAGCAGCTCTCATCAAAAATTGGAGCATTCAAACAAGCACGACAAAAGGAGGGCGTATTTACTGAAAAATATTGGTCAACATTGAGAGAAATAAATCAAATTTCACTCACAAGCCAACCAAGGGAGAAAAGCCCAGAAATTGGGAAATATTTCATCTCAGAAAACTTGCCAGAAATCATTGTTGAAGATCTGAGGGCGGTCAAATCTGTGTACAAAAAAGATGCTAATAAGGTTTTGTCCACAAACTGGAAGAGCTTGTATTATATCTTGCTGACAACCCTGAACCACACTGATTCATTGGTTAACTACGCCAAAGCACTGGTTGAAAAGGGATTCGTTGGGCACTTGAAGTTTTTCATCGAAAATGTAAATTCAAGATATAACATTTATCAGGTGAGTCAAGAGACCCCGAAAACGAATGAAAACACATTTATAAGAGATAGAAAAGGAACAAATCAGTGTATTCCATAAACTTCATAACTGGCAAGGGTCATATTTTATAATATTCGTTAACGTTTTTCCTTGTCTTAAATGACATGATGTACAAAATAAACAAGTCAGATGGGAAGATATTTCTTAAATAGATCATTTGGGATCTCTCTTGTCCGTCCGTTCGTCTGTCTGTGTCTATTGGTGAAGTACCTCTTTTGTTGCAGGCCTCCAACAAGTCGGCTCACTATGTGGTCAAAGTATCAATAGAGATGTTCGTTAACTTAACCAGAGCAGTGTCAGCGCAGGTGTTTCGTGATAATGGCATAGTGAATCTTCTCATTCCTTTTGTTAAGTCTCAAGATGAGTCCATTGCCATTGCATCTTTAGCTGCTTTATCAGCGATTGTTGATGAAGAACAGAACGATTTGTTGATGGCAGATCCAGGTAGTATTAGCAACTGATCGGCAATAATCACCGGAAAAGGCCTACTCCGGGCCCTAAGGTCACTTTAAGTCGCCTTAAACCGCACAAAATCGCCTTAAGTCCCGTTGACTTTTGGCCAGTTTTCCTTAAATCGCCTAAAGTTACCCTAAGTCGCATTATAAGTTGCCCAAAGCTATGGCAAGGATGGTACAGTTGGTTAGTGCACGGTCTTCGGTGCGAGAGGTCCCGAGTTTGATCCCTAGTGACTTCACATCCTTGTTTCGACTTCTTTCTTTTCCGTGTAGCTTTAATTAGCTTTAAATACCTTAAAACGGAGCACTGATGGAAAGAGGGAGTAGAGGGCGCACCTTCGAACGCTTGATACATGAGCCTCTGGTTCGTTAGACTGGGTAACCACTCCCCGCGATTTCGAAGTAAAACATTAGCCTTTGCCTTTGCCTTTGCGACTTTAGGTTCTAGAGTAGGCCTCAGAAATTAATTACCAAGGACAGTCATTGCAAATCTTTTCACATATTTACTTCTTCGAATAAGAAGATGTTGATTATCCATTCATTTATTTTGTCATAGAACCGATCAAACTAATCATAAGTCTTCTGGATTCCTCATTGAGCTGCCCAAATCATCGTCTTAACACTGGAACCCACTGGGGAGCATACGAACTTGGAGATGCACTAAGCCAGATAGCTGTAAACGACAAAAACAAAATTGAGGTATGTGGTAAATATTTCTTTGCTCATCGACATAACGTAACGTTAATTAGTTATGTGTTACTTAATTTACATTACGTCATGTTGGTTACGTTACGTGTGTTTGATGACCTCCTTCTCTCGGCAGATCGTCAAACAAGGTGGACTACCAGTACTTGCAAACTTTTTGAAAAATGCCAAAGACACCATAGAGGAAGCCAGCGCTGCCCGATGTTTTTGGATGCTTGCATTTAACAAAGACAACATTTCGAAAATAAAGAAACTTCCAGGTATAATTAATTTCATTTTGGCAGAATCAAAATTAACGCCGACTTAATTATTTTCAAATTGTTAAATAGCTAATACTACAACTACAATCCAATCCAATTTGAACAAAGGTTTCGGGTCGAGGCTACCTATAATAAAAATAATGATAAATTTAATGCTTGTAACGCGCATATCTCCATTTACATATGCTCATATGCGCACAAACTGAAAGTAGCAAAAAACATGAATTAATTATGTATAAACACTGAATAATAATAATAATAATAATAATAATAATAATAATAATAATAATAATGCACGATAATGATAAAATTTAACAGTATAAAATATATATATTTATATATATCTTGAGTTCAATAAAATTCTAAAAATATGTACATTATGTGGTATAGCTAACATTATTATTAATTAAAAGCTTCTTGAAAAAGATAAGTCTTTAGACATTTCTTAAATACTGTAATAGATGTTGTTTTACGAATATATAGTGGAAGACTATTCCACAACTTTGGTGCCGCAACACAAAAAGACCTATATTAAGCCACTCGCCTCTCACCGCTGTGGTGCGAGTTCGAGCAGTCTCGGCTCTGAAGCTGGATTTTATGTGAGTTGAGTTTGTTTGATGTGTTGTTCTCTTCCATGTCTCAAGGGTGTTTTCTCACGGTTGTTCGGTTTTACAGGTTTTTCCTCCCTCAGCAAAAACCAGCATGTGAGTTTGAGTGTTGTATGTAAAGTAATTGTATGTAGTGGTAGTGAGTGTGAATGGGTCTCGGAGATATTACAGTATTTGCTAACTCTCAAATCCGAGAATAAATAAAAAGATTCGTGATTTAATTTTGATGAAAACTGAAAAAGAATAAAATCTATTTCTACGACTGCTAGCTCTTGTAGTTTCCTTATGATGGCTACGATCGCTGTACACATACGATCGCTTTACATTCTGCTCTTCCACTGCATGACCCTCCTGTATACCTTCCTTGTCTTTGTAATCTTTCACTGAATTGCTCATGTCTCTGTAGATGTCGTCCAGAAACTTAAAGCTCTAAAAAAGAGTACAGACAGCAAAGTTTCCACAGCTGCTTCTGGTGTATTGTGGGAAATAGAACAAAAGACAAAGAGAAGCCAAGCTAAACCAAGCAGTAATAGTGAGTACCATAAATCATTAAAATTCTTCACAGGAGAACATAACCACGAGACTGACACACGCGCATCACGTGATTTGACTAATATGACTGCCACCAACTTGCGTTGAGAGATTTAAATATTTAATGCGACTACTTTCACCCTGCATTTGTTACAGCGCGAGCTTAATTTTTTTCACTTAGCCAAAGAAGATAGGAACGAGTTCTAAAAATACCCCATACGCGAGTAAACGTGTTATACTTAGCTTCCAAACACTTTTACCATGACTTGCGCAGTGTTAGTCGCCTGGTCATACTTTTCTGGCCTCACTCCAATAATGAGCTCAAACGTAAGGTATTATTTACGTTAAGGAGAATTTAGAGACAGAAGACATGGCTACCATGTTGGTGGTCTTGAGAAAAGAAAATCAAGATAAAAGCCAACATGGCTGCCATGTCTTTTGTTCAGTCCACTCTCCTGAGAATGGTTGCAAACCAAGAATAGTGTTAATAAGCAGATATAGCAAACACGACGCGACGCGAGAACAGGAAGTGAGTTGGCGATATATCACATTCGTTCATTGCGTGACGACGTCTCGACGCCACGTTCAGGACGCCATTTCAATTGTATTTGCGTCCCCTTCTTGACGTCGGCGACGTCAACGGTCATTTTGAATTAGATCGACAAGGCCAAAACTGAAAAGGTCGATCGCAAAAAGTGCAGAAGGCATTTTGGGGTAGAGGCTGATAACATAACTATTCTAAACTAGTTTTTCATGCTGAATCCAAATATGACTGTTACCAAGACGTATTCTGCAATCTTATACGTGTAAATGAGATAATTTGTGAATTGCTACAATTATTTCATGCTAACGGCTTTTTCATGTAATTCCAAAAGTTCCCAAACTTAAAAACAATTACCATGGCTGGAAAGAGCACATCCAAATCAGTAAAACTGTGAAGTTTGAAGGATATCTGTTGAAAAATCCAGGAGATACGAATTTTCAAAAATCGAAATTTGTTTGTATCTCTTGCATAACTGTAAGTGTTTTCATACAAAATTTCGCTTTTTGAAAATTCGTATCTCCTTGATTTTTCAACTGATATCCTTCAAACTTCACAGTTTTACTGATTTTGATGTGCTCTTTCCAGCCATAGTAATTGTTTTTAAGTTTGGGAACTTTTGGAATTACATGAAAAAGCCGTTAGTATGAAATGACTGTAGCAATTCATAAAATACGTCATTTTCACATATAAGATTGCAGAATACGTCTTGGTAACAGTCATATTCGCATTTAGCATGAAAAATCGGTTTAAAATAGTTATGTTACCAGCCTCTACCCCAAAATGCCTCCAGGTATCTAATTTTTCGAAAATGCGCCTTGTCTAAATATAATTCGTCGTCATGCTCGCAGTCGTCTTTCATGTAGCGTTGCGTTTTGCTCAATCTGCCTAATGTCATGTGCGATGAATCTTCGTTGCTTTGATTTTTGAATTAGGTTATGCGTTCATTTCTGTTATTTCGTAACTCTGTCTGATCACTTGATTTACGACTAAATTCAACTTATTATTCTACCTTTTTACATTTTTGTAGGCCAATCAGCAGCCGAAAGTCAGTCTCACATCATGATTAGTTATCAATGGGACGTGCAGAATACTCTGATTGAGGTATGATGAACTCCTTAATGTAAATTAGTTCAGTACACTGGGCATGGGCACAATTGTAGAACCAAGAATAACGTCGTCTAATTTCCAGGTCAAAGATCGGCTAAAACAAAGTGGTTATAAAGTCTGGATGGATATAGAACAAATGCAAGGATCCACTCTTGAAGCTATGGCAAAGGCGGTGGAAGACTCTGCTGTAGTGTTGATGTGTATTTCCTCCAAGTATAAAGATAGCCCTAATTGTAGAAGTGGTAAGATTATGTTATACCTATAGTGTGCATACTCGAACAAGACTGATACTTCTACTGATATTTCTAGAGGCAGAGTACGCATTTCAACTAAAGAAGCCTATAATTCCACTAATGATGGAGGAAAACTTCAAACCTGATGGGTGGCTGGGGATGGTTGTCGGTGCTAAACTTTGGTATGACTTTAGACCATCTGCTTCCATTCCTGACAGTGTCGAGAAACTGTCCAAAGAGTTAACTACCAAAGCTAGTCAAGCCAGTGCTGGAGGTGAACATTATGACTTTATATTTTAGGAAAATGCATACATTTTTAGTGATGCGTTTTGTCCTAAAACGATCTAAAACGATCGAAAGTGTTTATTTACTAATTGATTTGAAAACTTTCTGCATAGTTGAACAATTTCAAAACGGAAAGTTATATCTTATCTTAGTGCGCACAGCCAAAACGGGGGCTTTGGAAAACGGTGTATGACGTCACCTTGAAATTTTCTACATGCAGGAGCGAGAGAGGCTGAGTTAGTTCATGCACAACCCTCTGATAATTCGGTGGGGAGGGGGTGGGGGTGCGGCACCCAAGGGTATAGTTTTGACCACTTCCAAGTTGGCTGAGATGGGGTATACACTTAAGGAAATTGTATGGTCTGAAAGAAGTAGGAAAAAGGTTAAATGAGCAAGCATGTTGCGCGCCCAACAAAAATTCGAAACTAATTTTAAACTTGTTAACTTGTGTCCCCTAAACAGTTCAAATAAAGCGCCCCTGTGATCTATCGACTTTTGTAATTGTATCTTTATATTGTGTATATTAAATACTTTTTCCATAGTATCTTCTTCACTTGCTCAACAAACATCCCAGAAACTGACCCTGGAGCCAAGAAACGTCAGTCAATGGAATGCAAAAGAAGTGACAAAGTGGATCAAGGGAATTGGCCTTAAAGGGTAAAATACCTTTATACTCACCGAACGTTTAGATTTGATTTTAAAATTAAGCAATATCAACCGTGCGCACTAGTGATATAAACTCGCTGGAGATGTAGAGCTCAAGAAAAATAAACTTACATGTAGGAACTCAACTCAATATTTGCAAATAGCCTTTTCACATCAGCATACCCACATAGCGTTTCTTCATCACTGCTGGCACTCACACTCACTACCTCTACATAAGATATTTTGCATACAACATTCAACTTACATGTTGATTTAAAGGACGAAATTACTGACGTAATCATTTTTAAAGAACAACTCATTGCCGTAAAACTCATAAATTTGTAATTACGAAGGTTTAACGTTTTTCTTGTCTATTTTTTAGCGTAAACATCGACGTTTTTAGCGATTACACAGGAATTATGCTGGATGAACTGTACAAGTTAAAAAGCGAGGTGAGTGAGGGTTACGTTTTACTGTGGTTGGTGAATAAACCTATTTAAAACAGACTATTGAGGTGAATGGTTTATTGACCTATTTCGTTGCTGTGCAACAACGTTGCTATGCACAATGGCATTTAATTTCATTGGTGTGTTGCGCGCGCCCAATTTTTGGTGGGAAAACATTTGACTTGCGGTAGGACGACGCGTGCCCGACAAAAAATATTTCTTCATATTATTTTTTTCATATGTAGTTCTTATAGCGCATGCGCGACACATTTTATTTCCTGTTTTTTTTAAACTATAACTTTTGGCAGATTCTATCAAGACGAATTGTTTCTTTGATATTCTAACATTCTTTACAGCCTTCTTTTCATGTGATTGGCGTAAAAATAAGAAATACGAAAATCATTTGCATATTTCGCTTATTATTTGCGATGTTCAAGAAATCATTAAAAGTTTATTTGGAAGCAATTTTCAAAACGCAATGGTGATCCCCAAAGACAGTCCCATAATCAAACTTGAATTTTGACTTTGGAATGGTCAATAGCAGTAATTAGCGTATAATCAAAAGGTGCTATCACGACAGTTATTTTCAATATATTGTCTGATCTCTTCAGTTTTGTGACGTCATATACGTTCAACGACCATACGTACATACGTCACATGAGATTACATCCTTCTCGTTCATTTTTCTTCTAGTATCCACAAGGCTACTACGCTTCTCTAGAGTCAGACCTTGGTATCAAAGGAACAGATGTGCTGAAGTTTAACCAAGCATTGGCAACCTTAATGAAGGGTTGAGAATGTTAATTTCCCGTTTTACACGACAAACGTTTTATGACACGGCATCCCTAAATATGGGAACGCTGTTCGTGATCATCATCGTGTAAACAGAAAATTTGTTGGCACCCTTGCATAATTAGGCACGTGGACGTCTTTCAGTCTGGCTGTGACTACCTAATGAGGTGGTCTCGAGTCCGGTACCCAGACTTAAAGGTGTTATACCGTAATAGGTTTGTTGTGTAGATGGAGAGTTAAAAATCGAAAGAAATTAAATGCACTTAGCCTAATACCGTATCGCGATCGAGTCGATACAAATTGCAATTATCATTTGCCACCATGCATAAATTCATTAAATTGGAAACTCAGAAAGCATTTAAAAAGGTTATTTTCATAAACCCCCAATTGCAAAATCCATACAGTAAAAAAATTAAGGCCACGACCCAGAATAGTACAGGAAAAGAGGGGAAACACCGGTTGAATTGAAACCAAACTAACTAGGACAAAAGATTTCATATAATGAGATCTCTGCACCAAACATGTTTGCCCCTATCTGAACGGACGGTAAAGACTGGCTTGGGTAATGAGAACAATTTAAAGAGAACGTTAAAAGACGTAGCACTAATGGAGGGAGGGGATAGACTACACCGTCTGCCCTTTCGAATGTCATCCTTTTTTACTTATCATTTTGCTAGCATTAGGTAATTGGACTATTGGTCCAAAGAAGTATAGAGACACGTATATCAAAACAAATAACACCTAAAACAATGCGAATAAAGAGCCTTCATTTGTAATAGCATGATTTGTAGTGATAATTGGCATAAATACCATGCGAGTGAGGGGTTTGGTGACTCCTACATATTTGGATCGGGGATAATTGTTGAGAATTTGCATTTTATCCCTAAAGGGTACCATATTGGACGTAACTCAAGCTATCTTTACTGACCCCTAATAAAATAAATAAACAAACAAGATCTCTTCAAATTATCGCTGCTCCTAATTCTGACAATATCAACCACCAAGCGTTTGTAAAAACTTCCATCTTTTTGACTTCACTGTTTTGAGAACCCAATTAAAAAAGGTACCATGCACTTTTTGCAACAGTACAAACATTTGTTCGTGAACACCCAAAGAGGCACCAAAACCTGTGGTTTTTAATAGGTACAACGATCATCCCCGACCAGAATATAATGAAGTCCCCCCCCCCCCCATCCAGTATGATATAAGCCAGAATTTTCTGCCATTTCATTTCGAGTTAAATAACCGAGAAGTTGAATCGCCTACGATCAATCACTTAAGGTAGTTCAGAACTCATAGATTTTACGATAAACTTGTCTTCAAAATTCCTTCAAAGAAAGAGGCCGTACATAGATGGAAATAAAACGTGAAATAAAAAGGGGGGGGGGGGGGGGGTCACCGAGGTCACTCGAGGTATGAGGGGAGAGATGTGAAGTGTTTTGGACACTTTTTTATAAAAATGGCCTTGCGACATCTGGTCATAATATAAAAATTTTGGAACAACCAAAAGTATTAAAAAGAAAACAAAATGATACCATATGATACAGAAAAACATTTGGAACTAAGTTGTATGCAAAGAAGCGAAAGATCAACAATGATGCACGAAAAATAGCCTTCCAGAATACACGGTTTTGAAGGACCAGGCAGAGAAAAAATAAATTTACTAAAAATCCTAACAATAGAAGTGTACTTTTTTTTACTTTATATGAAAAGTTTATAAGATTATGGAAATCATTCATAAAATCAGGGGGTCACCGTATTATTCAAGAAGTTAGAGACTGACAACAAAAGAGAAAAGTCCTTCGAAAGCGAGCCTCAAATACAACCCTATTTTAGCGATATTCTCGCTGGCCTTTTAGATCGATAAAATTCTTTAAATTTAAAAAATTAGAATAAGCACCTCCTTTGGCACGGTTGACAATAGTTTTTTATAAATCTTTTTCGACAGTTTGGTCGATAAAATGTTATTTTTCTGCGCTAAAACTAAAGTTTCTACGCTTTACAATCGTTGGCTCGCTAGTGCCCAAACTTCCCACGTTAAAACCAATATTCTTCAATAAAGTGCGCGCCCTCGGATGCGCGTGGAGATGCGCAGCAGCAAGGGTCCCGAACTACCTTAATTCGAAAAGCCGAGAAAAATTTAAAAACTACTACCACCACAACCATCATCATCGTCACCTCTACACCACCACCACTAGATGCATAATGACGAAACGTTTTGAACTTGTTTACGAGCATGTTCTTAAATTGCATGATAAAGAATCAGATATTACATAATTTCCAACAAAATTTTTTCATGATTTTCGAGTATTTTGAAAAGTGAAAACCAGTTTTGGATGAGATTTCATTTATTTTAGACTTAGTTATTTAAGGTCAGTGTTCAAATAGGTTAACTTTAGCGCGGAAAATGGTTAAATTTACGTAAGATACTAGCAAAAGGCAAACTTTTTGTTTAAAAAACAGTGTTAGTTGTATTTTGTCTCATTTAAAATAATACGGTAGTTCCACTGAATTTACATTGTTTTTCGAGGAAGCCGTATAAGTATATAAAAAGTAAAAGCTATGAATAACTATTATAAATGCACATATGTCACGAGAGGAACTTTTTAGGGATCGCCTGCTCTGCCAACTCGTTTATTAGACTTTGTACAGTAGCTATTTACAAGGTATGTGAGGGCTGGTACTACAAGTTGAGGTAGAGTCAGGCCAACAGAAGGACTTTCCTTGGTGGTCAGTGTGGTTGTCAGAAGGAGTTCCTTACTCGACCACTTTCCTTACTTAGCGGGCTGTATTTTCCAATTAACACTGAGTCGTGCCCCGAACTTGCCTTGCTATAGTTGTACAAAGACTGAAAGAGTATGCGAGCGTGACAAATATCGACAACCCTTATATAACAAGTAAACTAAAAATCTGATTTCTTGTTTACATCACATTTCTAGTCAAAGCGAAACTATACGTTGGTCTTATGTTTTGGTTATAGTGAAAGAGGATGTTATGGCTTCTGATCTCATTTCAGAATGCTGTCAATCGAGCGCACCCATAGTTGCTATAAGAGTATGTACAGCCTTATCCCGCTTTCACTTCGAGATCACTCACAGGCGAAATAAGACACAGTCTTGCTAAGTCTCTAACATTACCGGGTAAGTACATGTTATAATGCGTAAATAGAAACTTTGTATATCGTAACTTCTAGCCTTTTAAGAGGAGATTTTTTCCATGACGAGCAATAATGGCGCAAAAAAAAGTTCTGGATTAACACTCAAGTCCTTCGTGCGAGTTTTAATCCAAATTTTCGTTCTGGATTAACACTCAAATCCTTTTTCTAACGGCTAAAAACTGATGTGCCAAGATAAAATACCTGTTTAAAACGGATTTTTGATTTTCGTCTTTCACTGCTCGAACTTGAAAAAATCCCCTCTTAATTAATTATTTCAACTTTGCTCTTCTTTGGATGAGGACAGATCTAATAGGGAGCGAGATAGAGAAACAAAATAGTCAATGGCTGCGGTCAAATATATTTGACGACATTTTTAACATGCAGTAGCTAGCAACATATTTATAAAGCCAGGAAGTTTAATCTTCAATAGTTGAGTAACGTACAGTATACATAATAACAAGAAAATCAATTCGAGACTTCTAAAGTCGTGTGTTATCCTAGTTGTACACTGTCGACAATAGCCTTGCAATCCCTTGCGATTAATAAAAAACATGGCTTCTTTCAAATGTAGAACAAATGCTAGCGGAATCCTTTCAAAGAAGACATATTGGAAGAACTGTTTTATCAAAATAATAAAATGGCTTAGTATACTTCTGTGTTAAAGAACGTTTCTTGAGCATTAATTAGCTGACTTAATAAGTATCATTACATCTGCTTGCTGGTTTTAGACATCTCTTATACTGTTCGCTTTTCGTAATAAGCGTATACCATAATATGATCAGTCTAAGGATGCTGCCGCAACGAGGAAAAATTCGATGTTCCAAAAGCGAAAGGTATCGTCATGCATTGGTAGAAATCAATAACTCAGTTTTCATTTGTTTGATTTGTTTGTTAAATTTGAAAGAATAGGCTGCAAAATGCTTAAGGCTCAGGTTAATATCATACCATGTGATTAATGAGTATATCCACACTCAATCAAATAATGATTCCGAACTAATTGATCGAACCTTACGATCGAGCACGGAGTAGGAGTTTCAAACATGATTTTAAAGTGAAAGCGGAAAAAGGTTGTACATACTTCTATTTAAAGTCCATTTGAATTGTTAATATGGTCCCTGGGCATTGCATATAAATGAAAACACATGTTGCACTTCCTTCAGTTCATTCGAGTCAAGACGAAGAACGGTAAGCAACCCACCCACCCACCCTAGCGAGTAAGTCGGGTTCAAAGTTGCCCAATAACCCTTGTTGGCACTTCGACTGGCTAGCTTTGGTTGGTTCCAGGCCAGAGCGATTCCCCATACCTCATTATCATACGCATGAATAACAGGCTGTGAATACTTTGATTTGTAAACGGTAATTCCATCTAACATATGGAAAAAACAACAATAATACCGAAGAAAAAGGCTAAAAACTTATTTCGAAATGTCACCTCCAATGGCGGACATTCTATCCAGTCACTTCTTGAACCACGCATTACTGGGAGCTATTTCATGCGCAGATCATGAGTATTGCGCAATATTGGCCATTTCTCGATACGAAAACAGGAAGGAAAAAGAACTAGACCCTGTTGGCAGGGTAACTGGGCTACCTGTGGCTATTGGCATTGGGTGGTACAGATATCAGTGTGCATCTAATTATAGTCTGTTCAGCAGAAGTATTAAGTGAACTGTGCAATTTTGTTCCATGTTCTACAAATGGGCTTAAAGTCTCTGAATTCCAATACCAGGTAGATTTTATCAGAGAAAAACAAAGAGAATACAAAGATATAGCACAGCAGTATTCTAATAAAGGACACAGATTCCTTGAGGGTGAGGCATGTGAAGCAAATAGTTTTTGCCATCTGAGGTACAGTGCATGGCCACAGTACTACAACCAATTGTTATTATGAATGAGATCATATCATTTTGTGTGATTAAAGACTGCATTGTATTCACCAATGATGTACAGTAATCAAAAGTTGCTAGTGTACAATTTATAGTCATGAATAATACCACTGTAGCTTGGACTGTAGTCAAGTTTATAGGTAGTATTGCATATGGAAAATATTTCAGGTACTTTTGTTAACATTAAAAATGTTTGACTGGACAGTCTAGATGAACTACCATACAGTCCATTACCAATGTTCATTATTTGAACTAAGTTCATTGATGATGAAATGCCATTATTTCTGTGGGCAAATCAACCCAAACAATAGCACATTGTCTTGACAGTTGACTACAAGGTGCTTGGATAGTCTTAAAGGGATCAATAGGACCAGGATTTGTTTCTATATCACTTGACAGAATAAAATAATTTATTGGAATGATTCACTCCTTTGTGGTAAATTTAATTTTTTTTTAACAGAGTGACTTGTAGTTTTCCTGGATTTATTTACACATGAAAATATCACTGTTCAAAACCAGACTTTGAAAAAAACAAAAGCTTTATTTCCATGTATATTTCTTAAGTTTATTATTAACAATAAAAGTTCTACGTCTAATGGGACTGTGTGTGGTTCCCGATAGATTCTAGAATGCTTTGGTTAGGTTTATTTGCGTCGGCCTCGGGTCCTATTTCAAGTACGATCGATAAAGCTTTAAAATCTTCTATGAATCAGCAAAATATTCAACAAGAAATCTCCTCTAGATTTGTAAACGGTAATTCTATCTGACATATGGAAAGAACAACAATAATCACGAAGAAAAAGGCTAAAAACTTACTTCGAAATGTCATGTCTAAATGGCGGACCTTGGTCACTTGAAGCATGCTTGAAGACACCCAGTAATGCATTGCGCGTGTACAGTATTGCGCAATAATGGCCTTTTCTCGAGACGAAAACAGGAAAAAAAGAAGACAAAACAAAGGTAATTTAAGACTGGGCGACCACAGGTAGCCCAGTAAAAAACCCGAAACCTAGACTGGACTAACACAGGTAGCCCAATAAAAAGAGGAGTTGTTGTAGATTGATATGTGTGATCAGAAACACATAAGGGGTTGAAACGTGTAACTACAATACATTTCTTTGGTTCCATGCTCCGGAATATTCAAATGAGCAAAACAAGCGTTTTATGACCATATTTGGTAATGATATGACCTTCAAAAATGGCGGAACAATTTCCCCATCTACATGTTGCTCACTTTTCAGCAGCTTATAGTGATCAAATCATGTTCCAAACGAAACAGAATTTTATTTCAAGGTAGCTGACTAAATTGTGAAGATTCGGAGCCCGTGCCAGGGCAATTTTCTGGTAAGGAAACGCTTGAATCGTAACCTCGAATGTGAAGTAATTTTACAGAGATTTATACTTGTAAACAGACAGTCATTATTTAAAAAAATTCAAATAAATAGAAGCGCTTAGGTAGAAACTAAGTAAGTTGTTCATTTATTTGTTCTGAATGTGGTTTAAAGTAGCTGAAAGAGCGATAAAATGCTTTGTAAATCCACTTACGAAGTTGCACTTTAGGATGTCCAAAGTCATAAAAAATGCAAAATATACTTTAATAATGACCGAAAAATTACAAATAAAAGCTACAAAATATATTTTTGGCCAAGTTTTCATTTTCCAAATATGGTCAAAAAGCGCCTTTACCTCATTTGCATAATTTGAATATTCCGGAGCATGGAACCCGTGTTAGTTAGTGTTACACGTTTCAACTCCCTTATGTAGGGGTATAGAATGGTGTCTAAAAAATAAAGAGGCTCGCAAAGCTCGGATTTGATTTTTGTAGAGGCTCGGAGGCTCGGAGTTTCAAGATATTAGGCTCGGAATCTCGGAATTTTCAAATGCTGGGGTCGGAAGCTCGGATTTCGGATTTTGCATGTTGAAAGTGGGCTCGGATTTTAAAACAAGGGGCTCGCAGGCTCGGGAGGCTCGGATTTTACCATTCTATACCCCTTTATGTGTTTCTGGTGTGACCCCATGTAACAATGCCACAAAGTAAGATAGGGATAAATTAAACAGTAGTAAAGATCAATAAGAATATCTAAGCTTACGTAGTGTCGGGCTTTCGAAATTATCCCGATGCTACGTTTAATTTTACTGGAGACAAAAAGAAATGTGAGATTTTCAATCTACATGACTGTCCAGGATGCGCCAACCTCTTAGAAAATACGCGATCGATCGTTGATATATCTTTACTTTGATTATCATTTTAATTGTCACCACCCAGTTAAACATAACATTAAAATTGGTATATCCGTATATCTTTCAGCGAATAATATGGAAAAAGCCATCAAAAAGTATCCCGACCTTAGGCCACTCCTCCAGCGGCTTTCAACAAACGTTGGAACATTCAAACAAGCACGGCAGAAAAAGGGTGTATTTAGTAAAAGATATTGGTCAGCATTGGAAGAAATAGGAGATATTTCGAATTCACTCTCCAGCCAACCAAGGGAGAAAACAACTGAAATTGGGAATTTTTTCATCTCAGAAAACTTGCCAGAAATCATTGTTGAAGATCTGTGGGTGATCAGATCTGCGTACAACAAAAATCCTGATAAGGTTTTGTCCAAAAACTTCAAGAGCTTCTACTTTATCTTGTGGACAACCCTGAACTACACTGATTCATTGACTAACTACGCCAAAGCCCTCGTCGAACTGGGAATTGCTGGGCACTTGAAGTTTTTCATCGAAGATGTAAATTCAAGATATGACATCTATCAGGTGAGTCGAGAGAACCCCCCAAAACATATGGAAGCAGATTTATAGGAGAGAAAAGGAATAGACTAGTGGTATCCATAAGCTTCATAACTGGCAAATCAATCAATCAATGCAATCAATCAATGCAATCAATCAATCAATCAATCAATCAATCAATCAATCAATCAATAAGACAGATGGGAAGATAATAAATAAAACACTTAAATAGAACACTTTCGACCAGTACTTCCTTTGTTGCAGGCCTCCAACAAACACGCCCATTTTGTGGTCAGTACCTCGATAGATATGTTCGTTAACTTATCCAGGGCAGTGTCAGCCCAGGTGTTTCGTGATAATGGCATAGTGAATCTTCTCATTCCTTTTGTCAAGTCTCAAGATGAGTCCATGGCTATTGCATCTTTGTTTGCTCTAGCAGCCATTGTTGACGAAGAACAGAACGATTTGTTGATGGCAGATCCAGGTGATTAGCAACTGTATCGGCTATTAGCACCGTAAATTATAAGGGCAATCACTGCAAATCTTGATTTACTTTTCTAATGTTAACCTTTTTAATTGCACAAGAATTGAAGATGTTGATTATCCATTGATTATCCATTCATTTATTTCGTCATAGAACCGATCAAACTAATCATAAGTCTTCTGGATTTCTCATTGGGTTGCCCAAATCACTTAATTGATTCGGGAATCCACTACGGCTGGCACGCATACGAACTTGGAGATGCATTAAGCCAGATAGCTGTGAATGACAAAAATAAAATTCAGGTATGTGGTAGATATTGCTGTGCTTATCTACAGTAACGTTACGTAAGAGTACTGTTACGTTACTTACGCTACCTTAGTTACGCTACGCGTGCAGTGTTTTGATGACATCCCTCTCTTGACAGATCGTCAAACAAGGTGGACTACCAGTACTTGCAAACTTTTTGAAAAATGCCAAAGACACCATAGAGGAAGCCAGCGCTGCCCGATGTTTTTGGATGCTTGCATTTAACAAAGATAACATTTCTGAAATAAAGAAACTTCCAGGTATAATTAACATTAATTATTTTGGCAGAATTAAGGTAAACGCCGACTAATTTTCAAATTTTTAAATAGCTGATATTACAACTACAATCCAATGACTTTGGACAAAGGTTTCGGGTCGTGGCTACTTGGCCATGGAGTTTCTATGCATTTCAATGTACTTTTGCACCGATAGCCTCGAATCGAGCCTTTGTCCAGAGTCATTGGCATGGAGGATAAACTTTGCTCACTAAGGATTATTTACCAGAAGGTAGGGTAAGCCTAACTCTTTTGAATTGTTTTCTCTGGGGACACCAAAAACAAAAGAGTTATCCCTGTTAACAGTATTAGCCTTGGTTTCTATATGATCGCTACGAACAATGAGATAGAGCAAAATCTATCTCTACAACTGCTAGCTCTTTTAGCTTGTAGTAGTTCTATATGTTCACTATTGGTGGCGTGGGTGGCATAATGGTTAAGGTACTCGCCTCTCACCACTGTGGTCCGAGTTCGAGTCTCGGCTCGGACGCTGGATTATATATAAGTTGAGTTTGTTTGATGTGTTGTTCACTCCCATGTCACAAAGGTTTTTTTTTCTCCGAGTTCTCCGGTTTTTCCTCCCTCAGCAAAAATCAGCATGTGATTTTAATGTTGTATGTAAAGTAATTGTATGTAGTGGAAGCGATCGTGAATGAGTCTCGGAGATATCCTTGGTTTTCACCTACGTCATCGAAAAATTTCCAGAGCCCTGAGTGACTTATAATATCACTCTAAAGAGCAAGTAAAACTTTGTAACTTCACGGATTTTCAAATTAAAATGAGCTTTTGTTGCGAAGATATTAAGGTGGCCCGTACCTATTGATTGTTTGTCAGACATAAATTTTAATCGCGTCTTTTTACATCAAAACCTTGTCCGATTTCTGAGAAATTTGCAGCCATTTGTCTACAAGCCTTGAAATTTGTACCGATAATGATTTTTCTGCGAATTAGATCAAATAATTCGAGACATCAGACGATTTTTAAAAGTAGCTTTATGAGAAAAATTGGTCATAAATCTAAAAGGTAATTTTTTTCCCTATATTTCGTTAATCCAGTATAAAGGCATAGAGGAGTACATACAACATGTATCGCGCCAATTTAATCCTTAGAAGTTGCGATACAAAATTTGTGCTGCCTGTTACGACGCAAAATTATGTAGTCAAAGCTACCGCTAAAATCTCAACAAAATTTCAAAAACAGCGAGAGCCATATCTGCTAGAAGAAAGACAAATGCCTATTGTAACTTGTGAACAAAATATGGAGACATGAGAAGCTAAACGCCAATGTTATCCTCAAGCAAACTTGGGGAGTAATTTAATTTTTGTGACAACGAGGTGAACGTTGCGAATTTGTATGACCTCGACTTCTACAAATTCTGTCGAATTTTTTCGTGAAATTTTCTAAGTATGGGATAGAACAAGATGTTAACATACCTGCTACCAAGTATCGTTGTCTTTGCTGCACTAGGTATAATTCAGGAAGCCTCAAAAGTAAGCAACTACATCGAGTTGACGTTTGAGCTGCCAAGGTAAAGCCCTCATGGTTTGTTGCACTGATTTATTCAAAACAACACCTTACTATCTGTTGCAAAATTCCGCTCGGGATCCAGACTTTTAGGAATAAAGACAGTAGTTCTCTGAATACAATTGCTTCTGAGTCTAAATCCCGTGTGGAATTTTGCAACAGATAGTAAGGTGTTGTTTTGAATAAATTAACAAACCTTGAGGGCTTTACCTTGGCAGCTCAAACGTCGACTCGATGCAGTTGCTTACTTTTGAAGCTTACTGAATTGCACCTAGTGCAGCAAACACAACGACACTTGGCAACAGGTATGTTAACATCTTGTTCTATCCCATACCTAGAAAATTTCACGAAAAAATTCGACAGAACTTGTAGAAGTCGAAGTAATACAAATTCGCAACGTTCACCTCGTGGTCACAAAAAATACTCCCCAAGTTTGCTTGAGGATAACATTGGCGTTTAGCTTCTCATCTCTCCATATTTTGTTCACAAGTTGCAATAGGTATTTGTCTTTCTTATAGCAGATATGGTTCTCGCTGTTTTGGAAATTTTGTTGAGATTTTGGCGGTAGTTTTGACTACATAATTTTGCGTCGTAATAGGCAGCGCAAATTTGTATCTCAACTTCTAAGGATTAAATTGGTGCGATATGTATGTAGTCCTCTATGCCTTTCTTCTTGATTAACGAAATAGAAAAAAAATTCACCTTGGAATTTTGGATTTATGACCAATTTTTCTCATAAAGCCATTTTTAAAAATCGTCTGATGTCTCGAATTATTTGATCGAATTCGCAGAAAAATAATTACCGGTACAAATTTCAAGGCTTGTAGACAAATGGCTGCAAATTTCTCAGAAATCGGGCAGGGTTTTGATGTAAAAAGACGCGATTGAAATTCATGCCCAACAAACAAATCAATAGGTACGGGCCACCTTAACCTTTGAAGTGTTCAATTTTTAGTAAGAAATGTATGGCACTTCGCAGTTGGTGTCACTCCTCAGATCATCAAAATAACAGCGGATCTCACGTCCCTGAGTAAAATCAGAGCACATCCTCTTAAAGAGGAGGAAAAACTTTATAACTCCAGGGAATTTTGAGTCCAAAAGATCTTGTGATGCAAAGATATCAACAGTTTCACAAACTCAGTCATTACAAAGAAATGTATGGGGCCGCCAGATTGGTGTACCACTTTAGTACACCAACATGGCGGACAATAAATAAGATTGGCAAAATAATTTAAAACTAGCTATTTCTAATAGAAAGCGAAGTGCTGCGAGCAGAATAGAGCTGGTGTATCCACGTTAGCAGAACTGTTCCCCTAAAACTTACGAAAGTAGACCGCTTTCTCTGATATATCAAATGTTTCTTGTCTATCTCCTGTGCGTTGTGTGACGAACACTGCTAGTTGACCTTCAATATTGAACTACAAGGATCAGTGTCGGACACACACAGTTCAAAATATTTAGCACTTTGAGTAAAGCAATTTTTCGAACAATCACAAACGGCTAGCGTTGGCAATGATTATAAAAGTAACTGATTTTAAAAAGCTAGTTTATTTTGGAAAAGATGTGAAACGCTGATCGTATGTATCGCGTGTTCGTCTAGTGACATCCTTGAATCGACTCTCGATACGGTATGGACTTGAACCGCTGATCGTATGTATCGCATGTTCGTCTAGTGACATCCACAGATTACACTGTGTTCCGAATAGGAGGCTACTCGCTTCGCTCGCAGCAATAACAACCCAATCATATATTTTGATACAGATACCGAGTATACAATGGTTTTATTCATAGAGGAAGCCAAATGTGTGTTCACTTCTAACAAATTAACTTCTAACAAGTCCTGCAGGATGATCTAAACAAGCTGGCAGCGTGGGAAAAATTATGGAAAATGGAGTTCCATCCTGACAAGTGTGAAGTAATTACAGAATTAGTGTAGGTCGTAAGGCCACTATGGTAAATAGGAATTATGTCCATGGTAAAATCCTCAAATCAGTAGATGTTGCTAAATACCTTGGAGTAACTATAACATCAGACCTGAGATGGAACAAGCACATTGAGAACATTACTAACAAAGCAAACAGGACGCTAGGCTTCCTAAGAAGAAACCTCAGGATCGGCTCTACTAGGCTAAAGACTACTGCATATAATACCTTAGTACGACCCTCCCTAGAATATGCTTGCACTGTTTGGGACCCCTTCACCCAGGAGAACATAAACAAGATAGAAATGATTCAGCGAAGAGCGGTTCGCTTTATCTTAAATAAATATGATAGATATGAAAGTGTCAGTGCTATGCTCTCTCAGACTGGATGGATATCTCTGCAAACTCGAAGGAAGGTCTTAAGACTATGCATGTTATATAAAAAATACGTAATAATTTGGTGGACATGGGCTGTCAAATAGTGTTATCACCTCATGGAAAGCCCTCAAGACATGTAAACGTACAGGGCCTCAAAGTTCCCTTTTCAAGAACCCAATATCATCAGTTCTCATTCCTTCCAAGAACAGTACGAGATTGGAACCAGCTACCAGACTCAATAGTGCTAGCACCAAGTCTAAATGTCTTCAAGGACAGACTTTGGTCACACCTAACCTGAAGCCCCAGCAAACTGAAAACATTTTATTTAATTTTACTTTTTTTTATCTGCACCTGCACCACTTTCAAAACGTTTTACGTTGAGCACCCTCACCCTGCACAAAGCTCACAAGAATCTTCACAGAAGGAGGTGGGCTCAACTTGGAAGAAGAAGAAGAATTCAACGTTTTACGTCCTGAGGAAAACGCGTGACAGTGTTGCGTGACAAAGTTTTTACTTTTGATAACTCGAAAACCAACGAGGAAAGTTTCTCAAATATTCAATAAAAACTTCTCTTAGGGTATATAAACAACATACTTCAGACTAAATTTAATGTGATCAATGTGAAGCATGATTTTTTTCGATGACGTCACATGCTACTCTGGAATCCGAGAATAAATCAAAAGATTTGATTTGATTTTGATGAACACTGAGGTAGAACAAAATCTATTTCTACGATTGCTAGCTCTTGTGGTTTCCTTATGATGGCTACGATCGCTGTACACATACGATCACTGTACATTCTGCTCTTCCACTCACTATACCTACCTTGCCTTTGTAATCTTTCACTGAATTGTTTATATTTCTGTAGATGTCGTCCAGAAACTTAAAGCTCTAAAAAAGAGTACAGACAGCAAAGTCTCCACAGCTGCTTCTGGTGTATTGTGGGAAATAGAACAAAAGACAATGAGAAGCCAAGCTAAACCAAGCAGCGACAGTAATAGTGAGTACCATAAATCATTAAAAGTCTTCACAGGAGAACATAACCAAGAGACTGACACAAGTGGATCACGTGATGTGACTAGCTAATCCCGCCATTTTTAGAACTGCTGGATGACTGCCAACCACTTGCATTGAGAGATTTAAATATTTAATGCGACTACTTTCACCCTGCATTTGCTACAGCGCGAGCTTAATTTTTGTACTTAACCAAAGAAGATAGGAACGAGTTCTAAAATATGTCCATATGCGGGTCAACATGTTATACTTAGCAGCAAAACACCAGGACTTGCGCAGAGTGTTAGTCGCCTGGCATGGTCATACGTTTTTGGTCTCACTCCAATAATGAACTTTCTGAGTTTGCAAGCATTCCCCGGAGAATGTAGAGACAGAAGACATGGCCGCCAAGATGGTGGTTTTGACAAAAGAAAATCAAGATGAAAACCACCAACATGGCTGCTATGAACGGCTTAGGAAGTAAAATTTGAATTGATTTTTTATGATATGCTCATGATTTTTGTGAACTTTTATGTCCTTTAGAAGTTTATAAGACTTTATCAAGCTACGTTCAAGCCATTTCGATGTTTATTGGACGTCTCGCCATTAATGCATGCTTTCACTTGCTATATTTTGCGCTCTAAAGAATATTTTCAACTACGTAGTAGACATTTCTTGACATGTGCAAATTTTCTGGTCCTAATTTACTTGAATGCGCACTTATTTAGCATTTTCCTTTTTTCATTATGCCGCGCCTATTGAAAAAAAAGCATACTAACGCGACAGAGACGCAGCAGCGTTAGTTTCACAAGTAGATGAGCTTGGCATTGGTGCTTGGATGGGAGGTGCCTCACAACTCGGTGGTCAGCGGTCACCATGGCAACCCTGTCACCTCCCCCCAGCAGATAGCTTTGCGTATAGCGTACAACTGCGAAAGCTAGCGATAGCGAAATCGGATAAAACCCATCCTTGGGGACCCAGGGCGAAAGGGGACGGGGAGGGGGCGGGAAAGGACCGGAGGGGGAGGGGGAGGGGGAAGGAAAGGAAAAGGGGAAAAGGACGCCCTGGGCGTTTGACTACCCCAAACCATTTCCAACGGCAAAACTTAATCCTATTAGGGATATCCCGCGTAAACAAGGCCATATAACAAAAATATATGGCACATCTCAATTAACGCTTGGATATGCTATGACAGTTTAATATGTTTGTATGTCAAGTTCTGCACACCGAGATCAGGCAAGATTTGGTGTTAAAGTCAAAAATTTCCCGAATCCTGTGGGCAGCTCTGCAAACACATCTTGTTTCTGAATAATTTTCGATACAACCAGCTTCTGTTTCTGTTTAAGGTTTTCGCGTGTCCACTCGCTTTGTTTAAGAGGTGTTGCAATGCGTGGGGTCAACTTGTTTACTTGTAATTTTAGACGAATCGAGCTCAACCGCAAAAACGCTTCTGATTGGCCTCATTATAATTAAATTATAATGAGGCCAATCAGAGAGAGGATTAAGTTTTGCCGTTGGAAATGGTTTGGGGTAGTCAAACGCCCAGGGCGTCCTTTTCCCCTTTTCCTTTCCTTCCCCCTCCCCCTCCCCCTCCGGTCCTCCCCCTCCCCCTCCTTTCGCCCTGGGTCCCCGAGGATGGATAAAACCCAGCTAGGTGAAATTGAATAGCGACTAGCGACAGCTATCTTCTTGCGTGACTCGCGTGAGGCAAAGAACGCTAAGTGCGTTACCGCCGGCCTCGAGGGGCGAGGCTATTATCGACATACGCTTGCGATAATGGCAACTTGGTTCAGGTTTAACTTTGTTTAAATTTCATTTAACCACATTTAAAAATGTTTAACCGCATGCACGCATTATTAACATGCTCATTGTACGTACGTCAATTTGCAACCTCAATGAAGTGAAATGTCCGAATGTTATTATTCTACCTTTTTACATTTTTTAAGGCCAATTAGCAGCTGAAAGCCAGCCTCACATCATGATTAGTTATCAATGGGACGTGCAGAATACTCTGATTGAGGTATGATGAACACTTTAATGAAAATTATTTCAGTACACTGGGCATGGGCACAATTGTAGAACCAAGAATAACGTCGTCTAATTTCCAGGTCAAAGATCGGCTGAAACAAAGTGGTTATAAAGTCTGGATGGATATAGAACAAATGCAAGGATCCACTCTTGAAGCTATGGCAAAGGCGGTGGAGGACTCTGCTGTAGTGTTGATGTGTATTTCCTCCAAGTATAAAGATAGCCCTAATTGTAGAAGTGGTAAGATTATGTTATATACCTAGTGTGCATACTCGAACAAGACTTTAATAAAGATGTATATTACGCGCGCTCTGATTGGACAAGAACCAATGTGATTAAAATACAGATGCACGGATGACTTCATAAAATTTTACATGCGCCCTGATTTGTTGAAATATTTCAATAGCTATTATATATATAAAAAATAGGTTCCATTTTCCCACGCAACCGCGTTCAAGTAGCTGCAAAGAAGACGTCAAGATGTATCGATTGTGTTACAATTACGGCGTACGTTTTGTTCTCACTTAATTTTGAAACCCTCTCTGCATCTGTTACAAGACGCTAACGAAAATGGAATCTAATTTGTTTGCAAAGAAATAAACAAAGAAAAAGAAAAGGCAAAAAAGGAATTGTGTATGCATGGAAATCGAAACGAAAAAAAAAAACGTAAATGGATTTTAAATTATTGACAAAATGAAATCACTGATATTTCTAGAGGCAGAGTACGCATTTCAACTAAAGAAGCCTATAATTCCACTAATGATGGAGGAGAACTTCAAACCTGATGGGTGGTTGGGGATGATTGTCGGTGCTAAACTTTGGTATGACTTTAGACCATCTGCTCCCATTCCTAACAACCTCGAGAAACTGTCCAAAGAGTTAACCACCAAAGCTGGTCAAGCCAGTGCTGGAGGTAAACATGATTTTAAGAAGGGAAATTTGAGGCATCGCCGAAATGGTGATCAAAATAAGGTCTATATCCTCTTACACACTAATTCCGACTTTTTTTGTAGGAAAAGGCATACATTTTTAGTGATGCGTTTTGTCCTTTCGTCCAAACTAAAATGATCGAAAGTGTTCATCTACGGTATTAATTTATTCGAAAACGTTTTTGCATATATAGTCAAAAAATTTCAAAACGGAAAGTTATATATTATTTTATTGCGGACAGCCAAAACGGGGGCTTTGGAAAAAGGTGATGACGTCACCTTGAAACTTTTTACATGCAGGAGCGAGTGTGGCTGAGTTGTGCACAGCCCTCTGACAATTCGCCGGGTGGGGGAGGGGGGGGGGGGGTGTGCAGCACCCAGGGGTATAGTTTTGACCATTTCCAAGTTGGCTGAGATGCGGTATATAGTTAAAGAAAATTTATGGTCTAAAATAGGTTAAATGAGCAAGCGCGTTGCACACCCAACCCAAATTCCAAAACTAATTTCAAACGCGTTAACTAAACAGTTCAAATGGAGCGCCCCCCTCCCACGTCCGTGATCTATCAATTTTTTTAAATTGTATTTTTATATTGTGTACTTTTTCCATAGTATGTTCTTCACTTCCTCAACAAACATCACAGAAACTGACCCTTGAACCAGGAAACGTCAGTCAATGGAATTCAAATGAAGTGACAAATTGGGTCAAGGGAATTGGCCTTAAAGGGTAAAATAATTTGCTACTCATCGAACTTTTGTACCTTATTTCAAAAATAAGCAATATATAACGCGCGCGCATGTCTTGTACTGTGATATATACACGCTGGGAGATGTAGGGCAAGAGAAAAGCAAGCTTAGGAACGTGACAAAAATAGACATAAGCGAACTTTTTTTCAAATAACCTTTTTGCAGCAGCATACCCACATAGTGGTTCTTCATCACTGCTGGTACTCACACTCACTTCCCCTATATTTTTAAAAATATTTTCCATACAACACTCAACTTACATGTTGATTTTTGCTGAGGAAGGAATAACTGACGTAATCATTTTTAAAGAAAATCTCTGCCGAAAAACTCATAAATTTGTAATTACGAAGGTCTCAAGTTTTGAACAAAAATACTTATTCTATTTTACAGTTCTCTTTTAACAACATGAGCTGCTGTTAAGTTAGATCCTTGTCTATTTTTCAGCGTAAACATCGACGTTTTTAACGATTACACAGGAATTTTGCTGGTTGAACTGTACAAGTTAAAAAGCGAGGTGAGTGAGGGTCACATTCAAGTAAAGTTTAATTTTACATGCAATCGGGTTGGTGGATAAATCTATTGAAAAGTAGATTGTTACTGTCAAACTACCTGAAGCGTGAACACCTAGACCTCATTAATGAATTTATTCTTGCAATATTGATATCACTATTCGATTTGAATGTCCATTCGTGAAAACCAAGATTCGATATTCAAACCAAGATTAGTTTGAATACTCGATTGTTGATTGGATTATCCAAAACAAAAACATCATCCAAATATGGATAAAATTTAACAGGGAATCCAACTAAGGCTAAGGCACATCGAAACAACATGGCGGCTCGCCATGTTGTAAACAGTCAAGGACGAATGTTCAGGCCTGGAAAGCCATTAAAGTCTTCAGTGAGAGAACAAATTATTTGCTTGTACAATCAAGGATATTCGGAAAGACACATTTCAAGAGTTTTACGGCTTTCTACGGGAACAGTGTGTAAAATAGTACGTCACTTCCAACACCACTATACTCTGGTTCCTTTTTCTCACGGAGGGAGCAATCCTACTAAAATAACTGAAGACGTTCTTCAGTGCTTGGAGTTATGGTAGTCCAGTCCCAGACTCTCTTTCTTGCCGCTCCAGGACTCGTGGAGAAAGAGAGTCCAGTATAACTTGCATGTGCATGTGCAAAATGAGCCAATCAATTAATTATAATTAGTATTTTGCGAGCTTGCAATATGCAAATGTCAGTGTTTGGTAGCAGTGGTAGTGATGCGTATCGAAAAATTCACAAATACGTCTTTCACAACTGTCCATTCGTAAATGGCCTGTAACTGCTCAAACTTTGGTAAAAGATTATAGTTGGTTTTTCCAAGTGCATAGCTCACTGAATCAACAAATGGCTTTCCGAAATGAGACTGATATCGTGTATACAAAACACTTTCTTCTTCAGCCATCTTGAATCATTAGATGACTTTAGGATTTGTAACCACGCGATCACCACATGAATGTGGTGATCGCGTGGTCACTAAACTGACATGCGCATGCAAGTTATACTGGACTCTCTTTCTCCGCGAGTCCTGGAGCGGCAAGAAAGAGAGTCTGGGACTGGACTAGGAGTTATGGAAGATCAAAAAGCCCAGCATGTATGCTGCTGAAATGCAAGAACAACTGTTGGTACAAGGGATATGTAATATCAATAACCTACCATCAACTTCAGCTATAACGACATGAAGAGCGTATACGAGTCAAACAGTGTATGTTTATCATTTTCAATTACAATCGCCTTATTTTTAACTCGTGGATTAAAAATCCACGAGTTATTGTGAGGGGTCGAATATGCAAATCAGTCAGGTTACTACTTCGTGTATGACAACAACTATTCAATCTATCTATTGTCTAACTAGAATGGTGCCATACATAAAGTAGTAAGCTATTGTGTCACTCACTCACTCACTCACTCACTCACTTTCCTGTAAACTTCCGGTCTGTCAAACTTTACT
The DNA here is from genome assembly GCA_029948255.1 of Telmatactis stephensoni. NCBI lineage: Eukaryota > Metazoa > Cnidaria > Anthozoa > Actiniaria > Isophelliidae > Telmatactis > Telmatactis stephensoni. The sequence goes on from JALIZF010000783.1 coordinate 73,747, forward strand.
TCCGGTCTATTCTTGATAATACGATACGGTGCTAACTTGCGTTAGAGTCGTTTTCGTATGAGTGGGAAACTTACCGTACCGTATCGTAACTGTACCAGTATCATAGTTTCTATAAAAACATTCGAAATTCCTGCTGTAACCGTATCGTATCGTAGGCCGTACGGTGTTCCCCCTCATACTCTATAATAATTTTCGGCGACCAGAGCTTTGAACGTAATGTAACTGTTTTAGATTTGTGTACAAGCAACAATTTTTAGGCACACGATCTAAGCTGGGTAATACAAGTTTGTAACATTACCTCGTGCTCTACATGTAAGTTACATGTACACGGGTCTGCACTCCGCGAAGATCGATTGTACGTGTCGTCGGATGTTAGGCGAAATTGCCAATAGATTTGAATAAATAGTTTCTTATTCATTGCCACATTCTGTATTGAACTACTCTCAGTTCCCTCTGCAGCTTGGAATAATTTTCATCGCATCTCCAAGTTGATCGAGCTGTTCGATATACTCGGATATGAAAACAATGGACTTTGTAGTCGCTGTCTTCAAACAAAAAAAATCGTCGCAAGTCCAATATCAACGAGTCATCCAAGCATTTAGTGTTTGTACTCTATCAGCACGAGAGTAAATGTTGAAATAAAAAGCAAACGAAATCATATTTCAGTACGAACTGACGCCTGCTGAAACTGGAGAAACTGCATGGCCGTGAAATCGCTACGGCCCGGCTGGCCGAAACGGCATCAAAAAAGCGTATTTGAGTTTAAGTTTGGTGGCTATTATGAGTACTTTTATGGAGTAATTTATTTTATTCATAGCGACATTTGGTTCATAGAGAAACTTCTTTCATAATTTGTACATGTTCAATAGCTTTGCTAAGCGTACAGCCATTAATTTACAATATGTATAAAAATATAACCTTCTCAAAGTTAAATTGCTCAGTGGCTCAAGTGGTTCGTTGCTGGCTGCTAGCCCAGAGGTACCCTGTTCGAGTCACGGGCAGACCGGTTTCTTTTTTTTTTTTTCTTTTTTTTTTTTTTTTTTTTTCCATTGCTTCATTATCTTTTTTTGTTCTTTCATACTCAAGTCAATTATTTTTCGCTAAAGAAACTACATTAGCTGATATTATTAATAATATTATCCAAATGACGCTTTCAAAATTCTTTACAGATGGGCCCAATCTTATTTTTTAGATTTGTGAGAGCAATGATTTATCATTTAGAAAAATACATATTGTATTAATTGATTTATATTTTTGCCTTCAAATAAAAAACTCATTATTTAACTAAAATCCACGAGTTACTTCGCCATTGGCGGGTTGATTTAAGTCTCACCTTTCCTTCGGCCATCTTGATCACTGCAGTAGAACACGAGTTTGCAGTTTGCATGGAGTTGGATGATGTTTTGTTTTGGATAATCCAATCAACAATCGAGTATTCAAACTAATCTTGGTTTGAATATCGAATCTTGGTTTTCACGAATGGACATTCAAATCGAATAGTGATATCAATATTGCAAGAATAAATTCATTAATGAGGTCTAGGTGTTCACGCTTCAGGTAGTTTCACAGTAAGGTGAATGGCGAAAGGAGAATAAATACTTCTTATTGCAGGCCACTATCAGCCATTTTGGAATCGCGTTATATCATGGGACTGTTATGGATAATACTTGAGTATACATTTTACTCAAATAACTGAGTAACCGCGTACTTATTTTACATTTTACTCAAATAGTATATTTGCTCGAATAAGTGAATTATTATGGGTGCACCGATTTGCTCAAGTTTTTGAGTAAACTTACTCGCGCGTTTTTGCAGTGTAGGTCATGGCATACGTACATACTTAGTCACATGAGATTATATCCTTCTCAATTTTGTTTTAGTATCCAAAAGGCTACTACGCTTCTCTGGAGTCAGACCTTGGTATCAAAGGAATAGATGTGTTGAAGTTTAACCAAGCATTGGCAACCTTAATGAAGGGTTGATAATATTGATTTCCCGTTCTACACGACAAACGTTTATATGTCACTGCACCCCTAAATCAGGGAACGCGGTTCGTCATCATCATCGTGTAAACAGAAAATTTGTTGGCACCCTTGCATAATTAGGCACGTGGACGTCTTTAAGTCTGGCTGTGCCTACCTATTGAGATGGTCTCGAGTCTCGTACCCAGACTTAAGGGTTTTTGTGCCGTGCTAGGTTAGTAGTGTAGAGAGTTTAAAATTTAAAGACATCATTAAATGCACAAAATGTAACACTGTTGCTAAAGGAAGAAAACGTGTTCACACTATTATTCTAGTCATGATATGATTTCATCATCTTGGAGCTGCTTTCTTTAATTAATTCTCACCTCCAACTTACAGTTTGGTTGTTGTAGTCCAGGAAAGTAGTACATTTTGTATGTCGAATTGTTCAAAGATTGACATTTCACATTGACATTTCACATTGACACCAGAGAGGAAACACCTTTTTGCATCAATGTCAGATATAATGTATTCCATAATTATAATTCTCCAAGTAGCAATTAAGGGGCATGGCTCTCAAGCCAAAATTGCTAAGCATACTCTACCCTATCAGTGTGCTTAATTATACCTTTTTGTATTAATATTAGATACCCTTTTTCTTTGTTTCTTTGATAATCAATTCCATGCCAATCGATATGTAAGTAATTGATGTCTGGGCGTGGCTCCATATCCAGAATTACTCAGGACATAAACTTCTATCATTGCAGAAAGAAACATGAAAAAAGCCAATTATCAAATAATTTTGCTGGGCGGGGAGCGCTTTTTATGTCAAGATGTAAAATTTAAAAATCAATTGCAAGAATTTTGCGCGAAAAAGTACGACATGCCGGTAAACAAAGATAATTATTCATCAATGATCGCTTAAGTCTCAAATACCCTTATTGACTCCAGTTCACATTGTAACGTGTTGGTGATGACTTTCACTGCTTAATGCACCTTATATATAAATTTAGCGTGCGGAGTTCTGGTCCTTGTTTCAACTTTATTTCTACTGACTTTGACGCGTGATATTTTCCCATCTAGGGTACCTTCGATTTCAATAATCATTCGCAGCGCACTAGCGGTAGGTAGGCTGCTTATGTCTCAGGTGCCTCAGTATTTCAGTAGTTGAACATGATTTTGAAGAACGAGATCGCCAACCAAATTTTCCGTGTCAACAACATTTCTTGCATTCGATATGCAAATGATATTTCATGCCCAAAACTCAGACATGCGCAGACAAATTGTATACATGCTCCGTCTGATCTCATTTCAGAATGCGGTCAATCGAGCGCATTATTCTATAGTTGCTATAGAAGTATGTACAGCTTTATTCCGCTTTCACATTGAAATCACGCAAGGGCCTGGAGAATTAAGACGCAGTCTTGCTAAGTAAGTACATGCTATAGGATTATAATTGTAAATTGTAAGCGGTAAATCTTAATTTCTAACCTTTTAGTTAATCATTGAAACTTTGCTCTTCTTTGGATGAAGAGAGATCTAATAGGGAGCCAGAAAAACAAAATAGGTCAATGGCTGCGGCCAAATTTGACAATATTCTTAACAATAGCTGTCAACATAGTTATAAAGCCAGAAAGTTTAATCTTCAATAGTTGAGTAACAATGTGAATAACAAGAAAACCAATTCGAGACTTCTAAAGTCGTGTCTTATCCTTGTGCACTGCCGACAATAGCCTTGCAATCCCTTGCAATTCTCAAAAACAGAGCTTCTTGCAAATATGGGATATTTTTGAGGCTAGGAGTTTATTGTGTGTGGATGATAGTCTTAAATATGGATGCAGTTTAAAATATTTTTTATATTTATACCTTGCTTTGATTAACATTAAAACCTATAGACTAATACTTATTCGAGGAGTAGGGTTTGTTTGAAAACTAGAGCTGTTTTCTTTTTCAATCACTAGCAAAAAATTGCGGACGGATCCCTTTCAAAGAAGTCGACATGGGAAGAAGTATTTCATAAAATAATTGCTCGCTATCAATCAGCTGTTGAATCTCATGATTTTGCTTTATTTTGCACTATTTTTCTATTTAGATATTAAATAAATATAATAAAAATATAAGTGGTGAATTAAAAAAAATACAATTTACAACATGCAATTGCTATTTCCGAAAACCAGTCTCACATTGCTTGTAGCAATACTAAATATTTCTATGCCACTCACGTGGATCCAAAATACAAATAGCAATGAGAAAACATAAATCTTCTATTCGCGAGCAAATATTTTCCTTGGCCAAAAATTCAAGCGCTGCTTTTCCTGAAGCTCGTTTACTGGGAAAGACAACAAAAGAACACACCCAGGTTTGGAGTGTTATAGCTATGGGCCAAGAGGGCCCAAAGCCGCTTTATTAAAACATCCAACATAAACTGCGTCACTGTAAAACGAACTTCAGGAAAATCAGCGCTTGAATTTTGATGGCATAGCAATAAGAAAACATAAAACGCTTTTTTAAACATTTTAAAATTCAAACCGAAAATAACCAAAGCTAAAAAAATGTATGAAGAGCTACCAGAAATTTTTGTGGGTTTCCAGCAGTCCTTTGCATGGCTTGGACCAGAATTGGGCCATTTTTGCATATTTTTCTTGGGCTATACCCTTCCCTTTTTGTCGATTTTGGGCCATTTTTGATGATTTTGCATGGGCTATAGTCTTTTCTTTTTGTCGACATTGGGCCATTTTTGAGCATTTTGCATGGGCTATAGCCTTTCCATTTATCGATTTAGGACCATTTTTGCACATTTCGCAAGGGATATAGTCTTTGCCTTTTATCGATTTTGGGACATTTTTGCGCATTTTGCATGTGCTATAGCCGTTGCTTTTTGTTGAATTTGGGCCATTTTTGATGATATTGCAAGGGCTATAGCCCTAGCTATTTGTCGATTTTGGCCCATTTTTGAAGATTTTCCATCTATAGTCTTTTCTTTTTTTTGATTTTGGACCATTTTTGAGCATTTTGCATGGGCTATAGCCTTTGGTTTGTATCGATTTTGGACCATTTTTGCTCATTTTGCATGTGCTATAGCCTTTGCTTTTTATCGATTTTGGACCATTTTTTCGCACTTTTCTTGTGCTATAGCTTTTCCTTCTGTCGATTTTGGGCAATTTTTTTGATGATTTCGCATGGGCTATAGCCTTAGCTTTTTATTGATTTTGAGCCATTTTTGATGATTTTGCATGGGCTATAGCCTTTTCTTTTTGTTGATTTTGGGCCATTTCGGCGCATTTTGCATGGGCTATAGCCTTGGGTTTGTATCGATTTTGGGCCATTTTTGATGATATTGCATGTGCTACAGCCTTAGCTATTTGTCGATTTTGGGGCCCTTTTTGATGATTTTGCATCGGCTATAGACTCTTTTTTATCGATTTTGGGCCATTTTTGATGATTGTGCATGGGCAATAGCCTTTGCTTTTTATCGATTTTGAATCCTTTTTGCGCATTTTGCATGTGCTATAGCCTTTGCTTTTTCTGGATTTTGGGCCATATTTGATGATTTTGCATGGGCTATAGCCTTTACTTTTTATCGATTTTGGACCATTTTTGCGCATTTTTTTTGTGCTATAGTCTTAGCTATTTTTTGATTTTTGGCCATTTTTGATGATTTTGCATGGGCTATAGCCTTTGTTTTTTGTTGATTTTGGACCACTTTTGATGATTTTGCATGGGCAATAGCCTTTGCTTTTTGTCGATTTTTGGCCATTTTTAATGATTTTGCATGGGCTATAGCCTTTTCTTTTTGTCGATTTTGGGCCATTTTTGCGCATTTTCAATAGGCTATAGTGTTTTCTTTTTATCGATTTTGGACCATTTTTAATGATTTTGCATGGGCTATAGTCTTTGCTTTTTGTCGATTTTGGGCCATATTTGCGCATTGTGCTTGTGACATACCCTTCCTCTTTTGTCGATTTTGGGCCATTTTTGATGATTTTGCATGCATGGGCTAAAGCCTTTTCTTTTTGTCGATTTTATGCCATTTTTGCGCATTTTGCAAGAGCTATACCCTTTGGTTTATATCGATTTTGGGCCATTTTTGCGCATTTTGCATGTGCTAAAGCCTTCCTTTTTGTCGATTTTGGGCCATTTTTGATGATTTTGCATGAGCTATAGCCTTTCCATTTATCGATTTAGGACCATTTTTGATTATTTTGCATGGGCTATAGCCTTTTCTTTTTGTCGATTGTATGCCATTTTTCCGCATTTTGCATGGGCTATACCCTTTGGTTTTTATCGATTTTGGGCCATTTTTGCGCATTTTGCATGGGCTATAGCCATGGCTTTTTGTTGAATTTGGGCCATTTTTGATGATTTTGCATGGTCTATAGCTCTTGCTTGTTTTTGATTTTGGGCGATTTTTTATGATTTTGCATGGGCTATAGCCTTTTCTTTTTATTGATTTTTGGTCATTTTTGCGCATTTTGCATGAACTATAGCCTTTGCATTTTGTCGATTTTGGGTCATTTTTGTGCATTTTGCATGTGCTATAGTCTTTTCTTTTTGTTGATTTTGCGCCATTTTTGATGATTTTGCATGGGCTATAGCCTTTCCTTTTTGTCGATTTTGGGCCACTTTTGATGATTTTGCATGGGCAATAGCCTTTTCTTTTTATTGATTTTGAGCCATTTCGGCGCATTTTGCATGGGCTATAGCCTTTTCTTTTTATCGATTTTTGGCCATTTCTGTGCATTTTGCATGGGCTATAGTCTGCTTTTTGTCGATTTTGGGCTATTTTTGCGCATTTTTATTGTGCTATAGTCTTAACTATTTGTTGATTTTTTCCCATTTTTGATGATTTTGCATGGGCTATAGTCTTTGCTTTTGTCGATTTTGGGCCATATTTGTGCATTGTGCTTGTGACATATCCTTCCTCTTTTGTCGATTTTGGGCCAATTTTGATGATTTTGCATGGGCTATAGCCTTTAGTTTGTATCGATTGTGGGCCATTTTTGCGAATTTTGCATGTGCTATAGCCTTTGCTTTTTCTTGATTTTGG